>PVJH01002243.1:0-175226 GCA_004026705.1 Nesogale talazaci | reverse complement strand
AAGTGATTAATTTTATATTTTAAGTAAACATTTCAAATATACACATATATTAGCAGCATTACAATCTTATTGCCATTTATCATTGAAATTATGACAGCAAAGAAATTTCAAATGCCATAGTGAGTTATAATATAAATATGTATTCTGGCATTGCATGTTTATATGATTTTGGGGAAAAGCAAACTTATTAAGCTAAATCATTGTGTTGAAAATATTTCTTGATATAAATATCAAGGCAATTATTTTTTAATTGTGTCAAGTTCAGCAAAAATTTAGATAAATATCTTGAACTTTAGAAGTTTTTTAATTAAATCTAATATCAAAGGAGGGAATAGTCTTAGAGCTAAAATATTGAGTATCCAGTTTGCAAAAGGCTATAGATGACTGTGCAAAGCCAAAATCCATTGGCAGAGTCTTCAGTTGGATGAAGCCTCCGGGGACTCATTTCTGACTATTGCTATGGAATGGGAGTAAGCTTACTATCAAATAGAATCTTTGGATAATAAATTAACGCAGATGTAGTTAGTTTAAATTCAGCACACTCTCATTTGTCCTC
The DNA here is from genome assembly GCA_004026705.1 of Nesogale talazaci. Taxonomy (NCBI): domain Eukaryota; kingdom Metazoa; phylum Chordata; class Mammalia; order Afrosoricida; family Tenrecidae; genus Nesogale; species Nesogale talazaci. The sequence continues at coordinate 174,670 of PVJH01002243.1, read as the reverse complement.
TCTTTTGATCCATTGAAAATGTGTTCTAGTTTTATATTTTCAGCTTTCTTTCTATTGAAATTTTTCTGTTTTTTGTTGTTATTTTGGGGGGATTGTTTGATTTGATAGGATTTTGTGTATATGAAAAGCAGAATAGACAAATCTATGGAGACAGTAAGTTTTGAATAGTTATCCCAAGGAGGTTATGGGAACATAGGGGGCTAATAATGAGTACAAGAAAGGGGAAATGATATAAAATTTACTGTAATGATAATTGCTTAAATTAGATTACTGAATTGTATGATATGTGAATATATATCAATAAACCATTAAAATAAAATAAATGATTTTATTTAAAAGAAAAAAGGTAATTTTTAAAAAAGAAACTTTGGTGTTATGCTACTCTGTGTTAAGTATTAGGCTGCTAACCTAAATGTGGGTAGTCCATTCTCCCAACAGCTCCACAGGAAATATGAGGTGATCTGCTACCAAAGAGATTCATAGTATTGAAACCCCATTTTACAGAGGATCAGTAAGAATCAGTGTCAGCGATATAATGACAGTGGCTTTGATTTGGGGGAGTTAAATATAATAAAATCCAAATTCAAAGGAGGCAATTGATAATATTGGAGCTTAATTTCTAAACACCCTGTTTACAGAGGACTATGAGAGATGACTGTGGAAGCCCCAACTCTTCTTGTAATCCCCCATGTAGATTAATCTTACGGTGAATTCTCTCAGACCATAGTCCTGGAATATGGGCACACTTGCTATTAGACAAAGAACACTGTGAGGTCATTAATGAAAGATATAGTTAAATTAAAACAAAAGCTCTGATGATTTCATCCCCATTTGACCCACTTTAGATCTGTTTTAATCTTTAATATTTTCTGCTTTCTTTTCTATTGAGAATTTTATCTGATTTGTTTTGTCATTGTTGTTGAATTTTTGATTTGTTTGTTTGCCTGCTTTCTTTTTGTGTTTAAGGATTTTCTGTACATGAAATCCAGAAAGAAAAATAGAAATCCAGAATACATGAATACAGAGAGAGTAACGAGATTAGTGATTAGCGAAGGCAGTGGTAGAGGTTATTGTGGGGGAAAGGAATACTAAGAACAATGAATGTAAGACAGAAGAAAACATTCTGCAAGTAGTGGTGGTGACTGCATAACTCTTCTTAATAGTATTGAATGAATAAAGTGTATGATATGTGAATTATATGCCATTAAATTATTTTTAAAGCTATTTAAAAAGATGTACAATACATGGGATTATGATAGTTAGCACACATATGATAGTTATTTTGTTATAGGACCAGTTATTTTCACAACAATTAAGTATTTGGATGGATTAATTCATTTATCCTCAAAACAGTCCTCTGAGATTGGTAGTTTACTGGAATCAGTTGTTATCTGGATACAAAGTGAGGAATTTGAGGAACAGAAACAGAAAGTGTAAAAGAGCTGATTCAAATCTCAAAGGAAAAACGTGGCCAAACTGGAATGTGAACACAGAGAATACATTTCTTGAATTTACACAATTAACATTATATTATTAGCCTCTTTCCTTAAATCATCACTTTAATTCACGGTGGACCATTGTTTATGATTCTTCATGTTCTTTCTGAGGGGGGATCAGAATTTAAAATGCATTTTCAGATGAAATTTGAAAATCCTCATTTTGAAGGTTTATCATTTTTCAAGAATATTCATGGAGTAAATTTTACGAGTATTTGATTCCATTAAAAGTGGTGAACCTTCCATGCTTCCACATTGTTCTCATGGTTGAGAAAATGAAGTGATTGATTTTATATTTTAAATAAACATTTCAAATATACACATATATTAGCAGCATTACAATCTTGGTAGGAACTGCTCACCCACTCTGGTTTCTGTGCAGACAAGACCCGTACTCCCTCCCTGGGTGGATTAATGCCCCATTCCCTCTGTTATTCTTTCACTTTTGAACTCCCTTTTAACTCCTCTCCACCTCCTCACCCTTCTCCCATTACTGTGTTTCACCCAACATGTACCTCCCTAGGTTTGGTCCTCCCTTCTCCCCTTATCCTATCTCTTCGACCAGCTATTATGGTATAGAAGTCTTCTCTTATACTCACCATACTCTTTCTACTTACCTCAGGGAGCTCCTTTTGTGATTGACTGACTTCGCTTAGCATAATTTCCTCCAGTTCTTCGCATGCAGAGATGTGTTTCATCTGCTCGGCTGAGCTTTTGAGTGAGGCATAGTACTCCATTGTGCGTATGTGCAAGAGTTTGTTGATCCATTCATCTACTGATGGAAATTTAGGTTGCTTCCAACTCTTTGCAATTGTGAATTGTGCTGCAATAAACATTGGCGTGCATACCACTGGCTGTGGTCTATTTCTTGCTTCTTCTGGATATATACCCAATAGTGGGATAGCATCATAAAGGCTTGAGCATAAACAAGCAGCCAGAAGCAACAAAACCCACCATAAAAGAAAATCATTTGCCTGTGTGATAATGAGGTCCTGAAACAATCAGGTATCAAAGAACAAAAATCAAAATCAATGGACCAATTGACTCCCGATATCGCTGAAGACAAATGGATACAGAGGCAAACAGAGTAGAAGAAACGATGGTGCCCAGCTACCAAATGATTGAATGCCTGGAGTCTCAAAGACTAGAAGATAATCGGGTCGCCATTTAGTGCAGAAACAGCAAAGCCCACATGGAAGAAGCACACCAGCATGCGTGATCAAGAGGAGCAGAAGGGAACAGATATCGAGCACCAAAAACAAAAATCACATCATTACAAAGGGGGGAAGAGCAGGGTGGGGACCTAAGGCCCACTGATGGATAATTTGTCACCCCTTTACAGGGGAGCTATGGGGAGGAGGCAGACCAGTCAAGGTACAGCCAGGCAGTGATGCACACAATTTCCCTCTAGTTCCTGAAGCCTTCCTCCCCCCGCCCCCACCCAACCCTCATGGTCCCAACTCTACCTTACAAATCCAGATGGACTGGAGAAGGTACACTAGTATAGAGGGGAGCTGGAGATAAGGGGAAACCAAGATGGATGGGCCCCTTCGGGCCAATGGTTAGATTGGAGAGGCTGGAAGGGTAGCGAGAAGGTGGGGTAGAGAGACAGAACCAATGGCAAGGATATATACATAAACCTTATTTGAAAGATGGGCATCAGGGGAGTGGGTTGGGGGAAAGGTCGGGCAGTGTAATATATGATAGAAAAATAACACTGTATAAAGTATTGAGGGTTGGTGGGGAGGAGAGGGCAGGGGAAGAGGGAAAGGGATAGAAAAGCTGATACTAGAGGCTTAAGGGAAAAGTCGGACAATTCGAGAATGATAATAGAAGTGGACATGTGAGGTGCTTGACACAGTATGCTTATTTATATATTCTGGAAAGCAATGTATGAGCCCCCAGTAGAATGACTTTAAAAAAAATGGTGAACCTTTTCTAAATGAATTGATTCTGCAATCTGAATAGACTATTTACTCAAGAGAAACAGATGTGTCATTCAATGAGTGATAGGATTTTGGTTCCTTAGGCTCTGTGTCATGGCTCGGTCAACAACAAGCATGATTATCCTTAACCTCAGGACATATATTAATAAGAACCCATTTAGCTCAGCTTCCAGATAACTTTCTGAGTCTATGAGGAGAATAATGTGAATGAAAATGAGGAGTATTATTAAAAATGTGGAAATAATGATGATTTATTTTTAGTTTTATTGAGAATTTTATAAGGGCAAAGAGAAAATGATAAATTGTGCCAAGTTTCAGGATTTCTGACCCGTCTGCCAGTGAAATTATCCTAAACTGTGCCATCAGAGACACGTTCATAGTTTTCCTTTTGATAATTCTGAATAGTACACAAATACATTATGGCCAGATCCAAAAATAGGATTAAAAATATGGATGACACTTGTTTTTGTTAGGTGCCTTCAAGCTGACCCTTACTCACAGTGCCTCTGTCTCCATTAGAACACAGTACTTCCCAGGCTCAGAAGTGCTGTATCTGGGCCCACTGTTGCAGCCGCTATATCAATTCATATTTTTAGAGCTTTGCATTTGTTTGATAACCCTCTGCTTTTACCAAGCAAGGTGTCCTTTTCCAACGACTGGTTTCTCCTGAAACAGTGTGTGAGACAAATGCACATCCTTTTCATTTCTAAGGAGTTTCTTTCTAGTTGTGTTTCTCCCAGGAGAGATTTGTTTGTTCTTTTGATAGTTCGTGGTACTTTCAATATTATTTACAAATACCGTTATTAGATTTCCTACATTCTATCTCTTCCAGTTTTCCGCTACTCCTTTTCTATTTCCCACATGCAAATGGAAATACCCTGACTTGGTTCAGGCACAACTAGTTCTCAGGAGACATCTTTGCTCCTTAACTTTAAAAGACATTTTGTGTAGCAGATGTTCCCAATGCCATGTGTTCTCTGGTTTCTTCTGGTTTCTTCTTCTGCAACTGTGAGTATGGATTGTAGATTCAAGTACAATGACATCCTTTACAGCTTCAATATTTCCTCTCTTTATCCCAGAATTGTCCCTTAGTCTAATTGTGAGGATTTTTTTTTTGAGTTCCAAATCTAAGATGAAAGTTGTACTCTTTGATTTTCATCAGCAAATGCCTCATGTCTTCTTTGCTTCTGCTAAGCAAGGTTCTGTCATGTGCATATCAAATATTTCTAATAGATCTTCCTCCAATCCATAAGTTCCATCTTCTCTGAGTATTTGTTCAGCATATGAGTAAGTATCAGAGAAGAATATAACCTTCATGTACATATTTCCTGATTTTCAACCACACAGTATTCTTTTTGTTCCAAGCATTGCTTCTTGGTCATGGCAAAATAGAATAATACTAAATTAATCTTCTAGATCAGGCGATCTTATCCTGTGATCCAAAGATATAAAAATAATATAGGATATACATGTATATTTCTGTGCATGCACATGGCTGTGCTTGTTTGCATGCATTTGTGTTTGCCTGTTGAAGCCACTGTGTCAGTTCATCTCATTGAGAGTATTCCTCTTTCTCATTGACCTTCTCATTTTGTCAAACAAAACTAGTGAGGTTAACAGGCTACAATTCAGCATCAGAAAAGTGTAGGATACAGTTCTTTGGACAGGATAACCTCTTTTCTGTCACATCCACCTCTTTCTGGCCCTCTGTTCCTTGACCTGGCCTTTACTTCCCTCAGGAAAAAACTCTCCTGGAACTGGTGAAGCATACCCTACACTTTCATAAGTCTTATTCCAAGACGCTCAGCTCTATCTCAATGGGTCTGCAAATCTCGCTTCCCTAATCCATTGTGTAAGAGCACCACTTCTCAAGTGAGCATCGTGCCCTACGAAATACTCTGTTCCATGATCTAGCTCTGGCTCTGCTGTTGCCGCGGTGGCTTCCCTCTGTTGTTAGTGCCATGTCTCTTAGTGTGAGAAGGTTTAGCCCACAGAGATTGTGCATTCCTTTATTGGCTTCTTCTTTCTTGATGGTAATACAGTCTCCCCTCTTCTGAGATGGCTTAATTTATACAACAGAATGCAACATTGATCAATCCCCATCTTAAATCTCTGCACTCTTACAATCTCAATTAATTCACAGCTGAACCATACAATCCTATCAGTATCTACCTTAACGCTCCTTCCAAAAGCCATCATGAAAAGAGGAAATACACCCAATCCGCATGGTCTCACACAGCTGTTGAGTGAAATTTACAAAGGCTAGGGCTAGCATTTGAATATTAAGTAATTCATTTCTCTGTAGATATATAGGTCTATTTCAGTGTTAACCAGTCATCCAGAATAATGTTTTATGATAAAAGGATACTTATATTTTGTGCATTATTGGTTACATTTACATTACTATACATTTTAAAGGCTAATTTAAAGACTCTTATCTGTCTGGGACATGTGAAAATAATACCTGGTACATTATAAATTTCAATTCTTACAAAAAATGCTTTATTCTGAAGAGAAACTAGGGTGAAAGTCTACCAGATTGGGGCTGAGCCCCGATGGCGTAGTGATTGTGCACAGAACTGTAACCCACTGGGTTGGAGGTTTAAATCCAGCAGCAGCTCTCCAGGAGCAAGGCTGGGCCTCCTACTCCCACCACCAGAGGGCAGTGATGCCCCGCCCCCCCCCAAAAAAAAAAGTCTACCAGATGAACGGCTTCCTCAGAATTGCTTTGGGATTTGTTAAGCATGGAATTTTCTGAAATTTTGGTTAAATATTCCCCTTATGATGGTTAAATTAGAGGTCATATCATTTAGATGGTTATATTAATTAATCAATTATAATGGTTTTGATTTTCAATAAGAGATCATGTAATTTATAGTGAAACATTAATTTGTGTTCTAAATTATTAATTTTCTGTGAACTTAACTGTTGTCTCTTCATAATGTAAAAGTGATGGAAAAATGAAAAAGGCCTTATAATATTTCATAAAGGTTAGTAAAAATGCCAGGTAAAAGTTACATTAATGAAAAGAAAATGCAGTTTCAGTATTCTTCTGATTCCCTTCATAATTTCTCCTCCAAGTAAATTATTAGATATTGATATATATTTTTAAGGTAGTGGATAAGATAAGAAAAATAGAACAAAACACAAATATTCCTAACCAACTGATAAGATCAGCTAAATATTATTGAATTTCAGATATATATAGGCAAAATAAAAATATAGAAGAGAAATAATTTTCAGAAAGATATGGGTTGAACATTGTCAAATATTTTAGGAAAGAAGTAGTCAATGCTTTGACCAGTAGTGACACTTATATAACTGGTTCAGTTTTTAAATATATTTCCTTACTTGATGTTATATTGACAATTTTTCCTAAGCAATCTTGATATTAAAGAGTGAAAAGGCAGTCATATATTTAATAACTAGTTTTCAAAGTAAATTTAAACATGTTCAAATCAAATTTCTGTGCATTGCAGACAAAAATCCTGTTTAAAAAATACCTCTGAAGTTTGTTTGCTGAGACAATACTTATTTCATCATGTCTCTCTTTTGAACATGTATTGAGAAAATTAGCATCACTATTTTAAAATTGGTTAATTTAATAAATCAATATATGAATGTTCTCTTAATTATGTCACCTTGTACTATTTATAGTAAACTTCCTATTTGTAATGATTGGCAAATGCCATAAATCAACTTGAAAATTACTTAATCATTGCCAAAGTACCACTCTTTTATTGATATGGAAGCTACATGAAGCATCTTTGTTAGGTAGATGATTCTTTACACCAGAGGTAGTTACCATTTATTATTTTTTTCAAAGAAATCAGTGTATCATCAAAAAGAAATGAAAAACCATTTTTTCCTTGTCAAAACTTCCTAATAAAAGAATTGAAGGCTAATTCTTTTGTCTTTATGCAGAAGAAATGTATTTTTTCCTTGAATAAAGATCAAAACTTCCCAGTGATGCCAAAAAAAAAAAAGATCAAAACTTCCTTTTGCACAACAGCACAAGTCCCTTTGCAAATAAAGAGAATTAGTGAAAACATGCCTCTTTAAAATGTGATAAGGTTTTCAGTAAGTTGCCTACTTTATTAGACTTACTGTATCATTCACAATGAAATAGCAAACTTGTAAGCCCCCAACAGTATTTCACAGTTGTATTTTGATGAAGGATCTAATCTAGTGTTGTGCTGATATTGTCTGAGTTACTGCTCCATACTCCACTCTACAAGATTCATCCCCGTCTCACTTTTTTTTCATTTTTGGATCTAGGAACTGTTTTGCTTCATAGTTTATTTAGTCAGTCTGTTAATATTGTAATTTTTATATCACTGTCATGTCAATTTTCCACTAATGTCACATATCTGATAAGAGAGTACTGGGAGAGAAGCTGTGCTCTTATTAATTAGTGAGATCTTTTTTGGGAAGAAAGTTCTTGACAAACAAGCAGATAAAAATAGATGTATTAACGATTGCTTCATTATTTGTTGGTTAGTGTTAACACAAGCTTTGTTTTTTTGGTAAACTTTGAACATCTGTATGAAATCTGCCTTAAGAATTATAAGTAAAAGCTATTGAATGCCCACAATGAATTTTCTTGGGTGCTAAATGAGTAGAACTTATTTTGTTTAATCTCTTCATCAATCCTATTAATGAAATACTGTTGTTTATTATTGTTAGAAACTTTCCCAGTCCCACTCATGGAGACTTTCTGAGAGGTACATGGTGCCCCAACTTCATGGTTAGATATATTTTGTGGATTGTGATCATCTATTTCACTGAGGATTTTCATAAGTCTTCTATTATCAGTGATGTCATTTTTCTTGTGATTTGTATTTCTTGATGATACTGCCTAAATAAGTGAGCCACTCTTTTCATCTTTGTTTATCAGGAATATCTGTTTTCCTGATAAGACTTATTTGTTCATTCTTCTAGCAATCCACAGTAAATGCAAATGTCTTTGTTCACTATTGAAATGCATCAATCCTTCTTCTGTCTTTATTCTTCAGCATCCAAACTTTGCATGCATATGAAGTAATTGAAAAGACGAGAGTTTCGATCAATTGCACCTTAATAATCCAAGGAACATTATTGTTTAATGACACTCTAAAGAACCCTCTGTACACCCACTTTGCCCAATGTGATATTGTTTAATTTCTTGACTGATGTTTCCATGGATATTCATTGCTGACCTAAGAAGGATGAATTTCTTTCCCTTAGTTATCTTTGTGGTGACATGAAATGACTCACTATGAATTTCTTCCCACCATTCCTGTAACTCACACATGATTTCAAGGTATTCCTTAAGCTACAGAGGACTCCAACTCAAGGGTTTGTCAGTTTTGCCATTTCAGAATACAAAAATGAGGTTTTGGGGTTTTTTTTTGACAACAATGTGTAACCTCCCAACCATGGGAAGAAAGACCTAATAGAATATGGCAATACATGCAGCATCCCAGTGTGGGAGCAGAGGCATCAGAGGCAGTAGATCTGAGACATGATGAGCCACTGGAGAAGCAGCACCAAGAGCACCAGGCAGAGCGGGCCAGTGTTTTGACTCAGACAGACACTCGCTGAACAGGGTAGATGGCAAGGGGCTGCCTAGCTGAGAGGCCCAGTTCAGAGAGAGACACGCCTGCCAACATGACTGAGAGGAGGGGATATGGAGAACAAAGAACTGTATCACTAACATGTTGTAGACCATTTTGGAACTAGTTAGATGTTATGGACTCCTAGCAGCCCTGTGCACAAGAGAACCAAGCACTACCCAAGTGTGCACTGGCCTCACCAGTATTTTGTTGGACCCCACTGCTGCCACCCCTCTGCCAGCATAGCTCTTAGAGGTTCTTGCCGTTCTTCACCACCTTTCTACTTTATGAAGCGTAATGTCATTTTCTAGAGACTAGTCTCTCCTTAGGACATGTCCAAAGAACAAGAGATAAAGTCATGCCACCCTTGCTCCAAAAGAGTCTTGTTAGTTTTCATTCAGATTTGCTTGTTCTTCTGGAAGTCCATGGTACTTTCAAAATCCTTTGCCAGCACCACTATTCAGATACATTCTTTTTCAGTTTTCCCCACTCAATATTCACCTTTCATATGTATATGAATCAATTGAATGTGTCATGACTTTGATCAGGAACAATTTAATTCTGTGACTCTCCTGAGTAAATTATAAGATACTGAGTACTGTGAGTTTAATGTGGCCATAACAATGAATTATCAAACCTAGCAGAGAGGTGTGACATGGAAGAAAGTGTGGTAGAAGGCTAAAGACAATTCGGAGTGCTCCTTAAGAATCATACTATGGCAGATGTGGAGTTGTGTTCTACCTATCCTCATACAACCAGAGCAGGTCCGACACGACCCCACACCAGTACACCATTCATGATATAAATATAAATATATATATTGAACCAAATGTGAGAACTTTTATATGTTCATCTTTATATCCACGTTGAAGGCTGTAGACTTTAACCTAGATCAGGAAGTGATTAAAGTCATCTTCATTTTGGCAAGCAAAGTGGTATTATCTGTATATTTCAAGTGATTAATGAGAGCCCCTCCAATCCTCATGCCCATTCTTTATATGGTCCTGCATCTCAGATTACGTCCTTCATTCTGCCATCGAAATAAGTAAGGTTTGTAGCATTTCTCATTTTTAATCCAATAATATCCTGTTTAAACCCCATAATCTCCCCATTTTCTTTAAATTACTAATTCTGCTCCATGTATAGATTCCACATAGCTAATACAGTAGTTTGTCTTCTCCACTCTTGTCATGTTGTGCATCATTTGTTATGATTCCCACAGTTGAATGTGTGCACATATTTTAAAAACACAAGTAAGCTTCTTTCTGGTATTCTAAGATTTCAGCCAAGATCTATATAGCATCTATAACAATATTCTTACTTCAGTCCTTTTTGATAAGATTTTCTTGACTATGTACTAACATTAGGCTACATCTATAATTCATGATTTACCAAAGTATGAAATAACTTTAACTGTTGTCATTAACTAAGAAGCTTCTTTTCTTTCACCACCTTGGTTTCAATCAGAGTTATACAGTTAACTAGGTAGCATGATTGAGTCGTCATTTATGGTATGTAAGCTTTATAGGAATTTCTTTTAAATTGAGAATATGGACAAGATACTATCTTGCCTCAGCCTCCTGCATAGAAAGAGTTATCAAGTCTGCATAATTATAGTAAGCAGCATCTTTAAAGGAATTTCCAGAATTTTAATACTTAGGAGATTATTCCCTTTGGCCATGTGCCTAATTCTACTGGTCACTTAAGTTTGCACTTATGGCTGTTTACATGGAATTTAGCATATGATGGTGCTAATTAGTATTTTCAGTACAAGTTTCATTGTAAATGTGGAAACCTCAAATGTTTCAAAATTTCACTCAAACATTATGAGAAATATATATGTGTATATGACCTATTTTAAGTATTCTGTTTGAGGGAAAAAGCTATATCTTCATTGATACTAGCATTTGCTACTTTCTTATTTTCATCTTTGCTTTGTTCATTACCAACACATTCTCAAACATCACTTAAAACAGCTAACGATAATTCAAACATAAATGACAAAAACTACACAATTTAAAGAATTTTACTGGATTCTCCCTTTATTCTCTTAATTGGTGTGGGACTACACATACAGTAAATAGAAATATTCTCAAGGAAAATTCTTAAAATTCTATTTTTTTTCTCAAAATAGCAAATAGCACATCTCCCCCTTCACTTTTAACAATTTCAGCTGACTAATTGCAGTGTATTTGGGTGTGATCCAAGTTGTTTTAGTACCTTACGAAAAGTGAGATGCTTTGGGCAAGATTGTCATCAAGAGAATAAGCGGGTTAGCAAGCATTAATAAACCTGGAGAGCAACAGTATTAAATGATTTATGCATCATTTGACTATGTGCCACTGCAGTAAATTGAATGAACAGCTTTTAGTTGTGAATATTGGAAGTGAACTTTTTCACATTGTTTAGCATTTCTTTTGGTGACAGACTTGTCAAAATGAACATTTTCTGGTGGAGAATGCCTTGTAGGCATTCTCTCTTTTATAGTTTGGAAGAAGGGATAAAAACGGGAGTTGATCAGCCTTGCTACCTAATCTTCTTTCGTGCTGAACCACTCACCCATTAAGCATCGAAGGACTCTGTCCCAGGCTCTCTGTTCATATCTGCGCTACTCTAGTGAAAGACAATCATGTCCTATAGGCTAAGAAATTATCAGGTCTACTATGGATTCTAGGGAATTTTTTAGTATTACAATTTAATTATTAGATCTTGTCTATAAATCATAGAGTAGGATTGATAGTTTTCTTCACAGCTAAAATGTCCTTTATAACTACCATCTGAATTTTCAATAGCAGCACAATTCCTACTCTCAGGATGGGCACTCTAATGGTGTTTCTTCTCATACATTTCAGTGGATTGAGAACAGGAGAGGAAAAATATTGAAAAACTGGGTTTTTGTTTGTTTTTAATCATTTTGTGGGGTTGTACTCACAATCCATACATACATCCATTGTGTCAAGCACATTTGTAAATTTGCTGTTACCATCATTTAAAAAATATTTTCTTTCTTGTGCCCTTGGTATTAGCTTCTCAATTTTACCCTTCCTCTCTCTCCCCCTCTCTCATGAACCCTTGATAATTTATAACTTATTATTATTTTTTCTTGTCTGACATTAACCAATGTCACCCTTCACCCACTTTTCTGTTGTCCATCCCTCGGGGGGGGGGGGGTTATATGTAGATCATTGCAATTGGTTCCACCTTTCTCCCCCAACTTTCACTTTCTCCTCCTGGTATGGCTACTTTCAACATTGGTACTGAAGTGGGTGTCTGTCCTGGATTCCCTGTGTTCCAGTTTGTTTGTTTTTTTCTCTACCAGTGTGCATGCTCTGGTCTATCCAAATCTGTAAGGTAGAATTGGGGTCATGATAGTGGGGGCAGGCAAAAACACTAAAGAACAAGAGGATAGTTCTATGTTTCATTGGTGTTATACTGCACCCTGGCTGGCACATCGTCTCCTCACTTACTATAAGTGGATACCTAAATGTCGACAAATGGACCTAGGGGGAAGACAGTTTTTGTTTTGTTTTTTAATACTAATAGGTACTTGAAGAAATGAGGTCTAGTAATTTACTTAAAAAAAAATCATTCAAGTAAAATCCCATGCATCCATGTGTCTAGCTACAAATGAGGCTGCAGCCTGCAAGGTCAGTGGTTGAAAACCATCAACCAGCTACATAGGGGAATGAGGAGGCTGTCTATTACGGGGAAGACCTGCAGGCTCAGAGACTGATGGGGGCAGTTGTATCCTGTTCTATAGGATAACTGTGCATCAGTTGATGGGAATAGAAGTGGTGCCCCAGTCTCAGGGGGTGTTCAGTCCTCTGATACACTTACAGCAAGGATTCAAAAGGGAGCTGTGCAGCGATTATTATTATTTATTATAATAACGATATAGAGATCATGACACAGAGAGGAAGAAAGTAACAATAAGAGTCAGACATACATAACATCAGGGTAGTATGCTCACCTCTGTCCCGTATGGTGGTCCACGTGGTAATGGCGAGTGAGAGGGAGAACGAACAATATTTTTCCCCATTTAAGTAGTCTAACAGGGTACACATAATTTCTCAAGGTCAGAATACACCATGAGTGGGGGCATTCTTAAGGGTTATAAGATGATAATAGCTTAGGGATGGCTCATGACTAAGAGGAGAGGGATGTGATGAAGAAAGACTCCTGACTCCCGGGGGTAGGTTAACAGGTCTATGTGGTTAGGGGTCATTGACAATGACTCTTGAATCCCACCCATAGGCCCCGAGGGAAGCAGATCACTATCCTGAGTCAGGCAAAGCCCTCAGATCACTGGGGGCATCAGGGAGATCAGATATTTAAACCTCATCACAAGTCAGACAAAGACCTCATAAAATTGGGAGTTTCAGTGAGAATGGCTAGCACACTAAATGTTGGTAAATTGTTTGCTTAATATTTTGGAGTATAATAATTATGGAAAAGTTCTGTCTTCATCCAACACCCCAGGAGAACCATTGATAAAGTTCTCTAACATAAAATGGCAATGATATTTCTAAGGTGAACTATGTATACCACAGCTGCATAAATGCTTTTGGGGTTGAAACTTAATTCTATTCCAATCAAAGATTACTTCCTACGACATGGCCCTTCTTGATGCTTACCCTCTGTGTTAGTCTGAGTAGACTAGAGAAACAAATTCAAAGACATGCATATGTATATAAGGGAAAGGTTCATATATAAGAGAAATGGAACATTGAGAAAGCATCCCAACCTAGTCCAGCCCAAGGTCACAAGTCCAATGTTAGCCCATATGTCCAACACCAGTCCAAAACATCTCCTTCTGACTCACAAAGTCATAGGCCAGTAGATGCACAGTCTTATGTGTCCAGTGGCAGTAGAAGCAGCAAAGCATCTCAGCACTGGAAGGAGTCTCTCTGTGGCTCCTCCAGCTTCAGAAGTCTGGTTCCATCAGGTAAGGCTGTGTGGCTTCTCCTCCAGCTTCTCCAGGTGCTACCAACTTGTCTTGTCAGTGGAACATCTCCCAACAACTAGGGAGATGGTCTCCCCTCTCCATGAGGGAAATTCTCAGAAAAAGTCATGCCCACAGAGGTCTCATTGGCTATCTCCAGATTGATAGGCCAGACTCCACCCCTAGACTTCTCATCATGAAATTGACTACCACACTCTCATAAAGAGATTAGAGACTAGCTGGTGCTTTTGCAATGAGTGGTGAAGACACAAGAGGTTGCCCGGATATCAGAACGAATAGTATCTGGGTTCTGAAAGGCTTGCTTCTAGACAAACAGATATCTAAATAAGGCCACCATCAAGTTCCCCCTTGAAGAAACACAGCACCCTGTGTGATCCAAAGATTATAAGTAATATCATGAAAAAATATATATGAGAATCATATTAGCACTTAAATTGTGAGCACCCTTCACAGGAAGTTATGGATGATAGTGAAAGCCCAAAATCCATTTGCAGGGTCAACACATGGGTTAAGCCTCTGGTGAATCCCTTTATATCACATTTTTCCCCTTTAGATCACTTTTAAGGGGTGTGACTAAGAGAAAGTATTTTAAAGTAGAACTTATAGAGCATTATAAAGTCGATCATGGCAGATGTATTTTGGTCAAAATGTAATATCTTATCATTTGCTCGTCCTTTTGAACAATTTCATTTATTTATTTATTTGGCATAGAAAAAAATGAAAACCTATTTGTAGGTGATATAATTCTATATATAGAAAACTCCAAATATTTAATTAAAAGCTGCTAAAATTAATTGAAAACATTGGCAGCATGGCATGCTATAAGATCAACATACAGATATCACCTGGAATATTGTATATAAAGGATGATGATAATGAAAAATATATCAAAAGAAAAATATCACTTTCCAGAAGTGCAGAAAAGATGAAATAGTTAAGAATAATTTTTTCAGATAAACAAAAAACGTATGCATCAAAACCACATCTGTTGATCCATTTTAAAACTTTCCATTTTAAAAAAGGGAGGGGAGAGGGAACTACAAGTGGATTAAGGTCCTGGTAAACTCCTTCTGACCATGGAACAAGGGGGTGAATATCGTTGCTAACATGCAAAACACTTTGGGAAGTGGATTCTTGAAGTTTGAAGTAGGTTAAAATTTAGCATCCTATCATTTGATCTCCCTTTTGATCTTTTTAAATTTGTTGTAGTTTTTATTTTTTTCTACTTTCTTTCTGATTGAAGTTCCTATATGTTTTATGCTGTCATGTTTGTTAGTTTTTAAATAATTTTCTGTATATGAAAT
This sequence comes from Nesogale talazaci, assembly GCA_004026705.1. NCBI lineage: Eukaryota > Metazoa > Chordata > Mammalia > Afrosoricida > Tenrecidae > Nesogale > Nesogale talazaci. The sequence goes on along the minus strand of PVJH01002243.1, from coordinate 159,367 downwards.
CCAGGATAGGAAAATCTTTAGAGACAGTAACTGAATGAATGGTTCCTTGAGGGGGTGACAGGGGAGGTAGGGGGGAAATGTGGAGCTAGTCATGATATGAGAATGAATATAATGTTCTGAAACTGAGCATTAGGATTGTTGTAAACTCATCTCTACATGACTGAGCTTGTGAATTGTATATGTGAAAATATGATAATAAAATGGTTGGAAAAAGACCCTATATAGCATAATAACCTGAGCTCTTCATGTTTGAGGCTTCCCAGTCAGAGGCAAATTTGAAGGAAAGGAGCAACAACAATGTGCAATCTAACTTTTTATATTTAAAATGAGGGGTAACATGAGCCCTTTAAAATTACTGCAGATTGGGTACTGACATATGTTGTATCTTAAAGTGTTCTGGTAGTCCAATGATCCAAGTGTTCGATCACTCATCTACGATGATGGTCTGTACCTCCAATTGCTCCAGGGAGGGTGTTCTTGTGAAGAACAGTTCTGAAAACTCTCTGAGGAAATTTGCTTCGATCCTTTTAAAGGGTCCCTCTGAGTCAAAATTGACTCAAAGACTGTGGTGGTTTAGTTGTCAGTGATTTAGGAATTTTAAACATTTTTGTAAATTAATTATATATTTTAATATATTAATTTGTTACTTTACTGGCTAGTATTTAAAAACCTATTGACAGTTACTGTTCTTGGTTCCATTTTATAAAGAAAGCTAGACAAAAAGCTATTCATAAATTTCCCAAAGACAAACAGCTAATAAAATGTAGAACTAGGTTCTAATTCCAGACATATCTAGATATTTGTTGTGAAGCTAATGAAATTTCAGGTTAGGAAATCCCTACATTTATAGTTCTTCCAAAGATATATACTTGTTGTTTTCCAGTGTTTCATTCTTTATATTAAATAGAAAAACTAAACTATTATAGTTTTCTGACAACTAAACTTAATAAAAGTATGACTTCTCCTTAAAGCAATAGAGACCTAACCACAACTTCAACTCCTCCCTTTGTCTTTCTTCTTACCATGCAGAGAATTGATTCCATGGAAACAGAGGCCAATGTGCCTCGCTGATTTCTAGAATCTATTCTTACACATTGTGATGTGTGTGTTATATTTATTTTCTTTGTTTCTCGCTCATTTATAATTTAAATGTACACCTCTCTACTATATTAATCCAGTCAGTAATCAAATATGTTTTATTTTTATAATTTTACAAAGAGAGAGGAGGGGAAAAAATTCAGAGCCTCACATTTTAATTGTAGGAAATCTACACCTCTACTCCTTTTCTTAGATAATGTTCAATATTAATTCCTTACTAAAAGTTATTGTTATCTGGTAGGTCTTACAGTGTCTGTGCAGTGATTCTTTGTTAGTCTGCTAACCACAAGATCAGGAGTTTGAGACCACCAGCTGCTCCACAGGAAAAATATGATGCTTTCTACTCCCCAAAAGATGATGCTTTCTACTCTACACTCTTAGAAACTCACAAGGGCATATCTATCCTGTCCTATAGGGTTACTGTGAATTCACATCAAATGGATATCAAGCAGTAATTGGCGTCTCATACCTTCTTGAAACAGTTTTAATTATTCTATGTCTAAGAACCACAATCACTCCTTCCTATACACTATCCACTGCTTTACCAGAAACAACAATTTTGGCATTGAATTAGCTAGGTATATAATAATATAGAAAGCATCTTATCTAAGTTTATATAGCAATAAGATTAGTCACTTAAAAAAAGAATACTTAAATTTTTAAAGTAGAGGTTTCATGAACCTCAGATGTCATTTCTAAAATTCTGTGAGCAGTAGAATTTAGATTTTGTGTAGTCACAAGGAATGAACAGAATATCTATGGGATTTTCTTAGGCCTCTCTCTTTATTACCCCAGTTTATAGATGCAATTATTTGATGTTATCTTACCTAGTATCCTATGATTTTATGTAAACACAAAATTTGAAAATTTCTTTCTGATAGTGTAGCCTAAGTTCTTTCAAACACATTTTGTAAATGCAGTACATTCACAATATATAGTATGGGTGGCTCTCCTGGGGACAAAGTTGCATGTATGAAGTATAGTCCTAAATGAAGAAGAGAAGTGAGATAGCTATAAAGGTAAACTTTAATTAGAAAACTTTAATTAGGGTAAACTTTAATTATACATTAGAAAATGTATAAAGTCTGTGTCTAGATAGAACTGAAAACCCACACATCACATGTATGTGTAAATGTTGAATTCTTTGAATCCTGCATAGTAAATAGAATTCTCTTTGAAAATAAGGATTAGAAATTTTCTTAGCTTAAATAATCATACTACTGTTGATTTGCTATTAAATTTGAATGATATCTTATAAAAAAGATTTTTCTAAAGAAAACACAGGAAAAAAAACACTTGTGGGGGATAAAAAACAGGCTCAACCAACATGCAATAAATCCCCAAATATTATGGCAGACATCAGTAGCAAGGTCTACAGAAAACCTCAGACATCAGAGGATCCTGATTTATGATACATGTAATATGTGTGTTTTAGTCACTGACTACTTCTGTAACAAAAATAGTAGGTGTCCTTAAATAATAGACATTTATTTTCTCACAAATCTGGACACAAAAATTAGTGCAACAAAATTATCCCATGACATTGGTTCACATTTCGAATAGTTCGTATATTACAGGTCGTTTGACAATTTAGAGCAGGGTTACAACTAAAAAATTTCTTCACTATTGCTTTTTATTGTCAGTTTTTTATTTGAGTTTTCGTTATTGGAAATATTGCATATAAATTTATACATATTTTAATACATATGTACTACATACAAATACACAAGTACTATTTATTTAGATGCTGAAGAATTGTGTGGAGTTGACATTGTGTCAGTTGTGGTATTAACTAACTCCACTTCTAGAAGTGTCTATGTCACCAGGATTACCCTTGGGAGTGTGGTCAGTATTCGGAGCACAGTAATTGTATGGGTCGTCTCCTTTTTTCTTTCCCTTGTTCTGTGATAACAGCTCAGAGCTACTTGGATTTGCGTATTGACTTTAATAAAGTTAACAGCATCTGGGGCTCCACATTTTCAAGCAATTGAAGGCCCTGCTTTAGTTAAGAAAAAAAACTAATCTTTTCATTGTAAAATTTTGATGATCTTTCCTTTCCTCTCCCTGTTGTTACTTTCATCTTCAGTATCTTTCATCTTCAAAATGTATTAGGTTCTGATCTATCAATTCTTTTTCTACAGCACCCCGTTCTAAATTCAGAATTCTTGCCATCTGGAAGTCTTTTATTTGATCTCTCTCATTATATTATCCTGATCAAATACTTGTAGTATGTTCACAAAACTCAGCAGTTTTTTCCACATGCCCTGCCTGCATTTCTCCAACACAACCTTCCAAGAAGATTCAAGGTTACAGAAAAAGGAATAGTCTTAATTGTGGTTAGTTTCAATTCAAATACATCTTAAGTTGGGGACTACTTCTCCAGTACAGTAGATCACATTGTCAATCAGTAACTGTTTTCTCCAAGGACAGCCAATTTAATCAGATAAAATTACTTCATGTCAACAACTAAACTGATGTCCAAAATACATTAAAAAAAAGTGTTGGCACCTGCCTTGAAGGGACATCCTATCTGTATTTCTTTCAACACAGATGCACCATGATTCAAATGCATCAATTCTTTGGTATGCTTCTTTAGTCCTCAGCCAACCTTCACTTGCATTGAGGCTATAGAAAATACCATGGCTTGTACCTAAATCCTCAATGGAATTTCCTTGTCTTTCAACAATTTATAGAGGTCTGGTGCAACAGATTTACATAACAATAGACTTCCTTTGGTATCTTGTCTACTACTTCCAGGAGCTTTGATTGTGGATCCAAGTAGAATTAAATAGCAGTCAGCTTCAATCTTTTCTCCCTTTATCATGCTACCTATTGGGCTAATGTAAGGATTTGGGTCTTCCTTTACTTTGAAATCTTCATACTGAAGGATGCAATCCTTCATGTTCATTAGCGAGTGCTTCAAGTCCTTCTCGCCTTGAGAAAAGGAAGTTGTTCCATCTGTGTGCCACAGGCTATGATTAAGCATTCCTCCAATTCATATGTCACATTCTTCTCAATATAGTCTATTTTGATTGGGGAGGAAAAACAACTGAATGGGGAGGGGAATAAATTATGATGCACACCTTCCCTCATTTTAAACCATGAAATATACCCTTGTTCAGTTTGCACAAGTGCCTCTTGATCAATGTACACATTCATTATGAGCATGATAAAGCATTCTGGAATTCCCATTCATAAGTTATTCAGAGTTTATTATGATCCACACAGTCAAAGCAAGTTAGCATCTTTCTGGTATCCTTTGTTTTCAGATAAGATCCATCTTACATCTACAATGATTTCCCTTCTACTCAGGCCAATAATGGTAGTTTAACAGAATGCTCCATTTGTACAACAATATAATCAATAGCAAATGCAAGAACATTTTTTTTTGAAGATCATCTAATAGCGGTTTCAGCATCTGGTTGGGAATAGCCAGATGTTGAGGGAGAATTCATACATGGTACAAGATGTATCACTGCTGAAGTCACATGAATCCTAGGAACCCCAGCCTACCCAAGTTGGCACAGGAATAAACTATAGAAATTGATAGCAAATTGATTATTATTTGTTGTGAAAAAAGCAAATAAGCTTTTTTTAAAATTATTTTAATTTTTTTTCCAATCATTTAATTGGGGGCTCATACATCTTCTTTTATGGTGGGTTTTGTTGCTTCTGAGCTAGATGGCTGCTTGTTTATGCTTAAGCCTTTAAGACCCTGGATGCTCTATCTTTTGATAGCTGGGCCCATCTGCTTTCTTCACCACCCTTGCTCATGCTCTTACATGTCCTCAATTGGTACACTGGGGATGTGTGCACACAGTGATATATGTTTGTTTTGTTTTGTTTTTTTCCACCCCTTTTGATGTCTATTGCCTAGACCTTTACCACTTTCACCACCATCTGACCACACTGGCTGTTGTGTTTCTTCTGTGTGGTTGTGGTCCCTTCTCAGGTAAATGGTCTAATGTTTATCTTTAGGCTTTCAAGACACTTGATAGATCCTTTGATGGCTGGGCACCTTCAGCTTTCTTCACCACATTTGTTTGTGCACCCATTTTATTTCAGTGATCATGTTGGGCTATTGAGCCTTGAGGAATGCCAGATTCATAAAACAAAGTGTTCTTGCATTGAGGGAGCACCAGGGTGAAGGCCCAAAGTCCACCTGCTAACCTAATATTTGGCCTATAGATATGTTCTTAATTTTATTCCCAACTTATAATAGATAGTTGTATCTATGTACGGACATACCTATATTTAGACCTCTGTAAGTGCCCTTTGCCTTCTAGTTCTTTCCTCTATTTCCTTCCATCTCCCTCCTGTCCCACCATCATGTTCCATCTTGATTGGCATTTCATTGTTTTTTCATAGATTCATTGTCCTTGGTTAATCCCGACCAGACCTCCCATACCCTCCTTTCCATCGATTCCTCACCACTTATTGCTCCCCCAACCCATCCATGTGTTTGTCCTCCCCCCCTTCTCCTCTCCTCTCTCGTGCCCCCAGGAATCATTTGCCCAGTCTTTTCTGTGGTGCAATGGGTAAGCAGAGGGATGTATTCCTCTGAGCATCATGTGTCGGCGTGGAGCTTGGACCAGTTCTCTTCTTCTTCCTCCCTTCTGTTCTTTGTCCCTGTGGGTGTGGGATGCTGGTCACTCCCCGACCCTGTTCTCTGCCACATCCACTACTAGAGATGGAGTCCATTTGACTCTGGTTGCGTACGGCTCTATAGCTCTCTTTTCTTGCATCCTTCCATGTGTCCACATTGTCTTCATGGTTGAGTGCTTCATGGTAGGAACTGCTCACCCACTCCAGTTTCTGTGGAGACAAGACCCAGACTCCCTCCCTTGGTGGATTAGTGCCCTATTCCCTCCAGTTATTCTATCACTTTTGAACTCCCTTTTAACTCCACCCCCCCCATCCTTCCCCCATTACTGTGTTGCATCCAACATGTATCTCCCTGGGTTTGGTCCTCCCTCCTCCCCTTACCCTATCTCTTGGGCCAGCTAATATGGCATATAGGAGTCTTCTCTTTTATATTCAACATACTGTTTCTACTTACCTCAGGGGGCCTATGCCATACTTATCCTTTTGTGATTGACTGACTTCACTTAGCGTAATTTCCTCTAGTTCTTCCCATGCAGAGATGTGTTTCATGTGCTCATCTGAGCTTTTGAGTGAGGCATAGTACTCCATTGTGTGTATGTGCCAGAGTTTGTTGATCTATTCATCTACTGATGGAAATTTAGGTTGCTTCCAACTCTTTGCAATTATGAATTGTGCTGCAATAAACATTGGCATGCATTCCACTGGCTGTGGTTTATTTCTTGCCTCTTCTGGATATATACCCAATAGTTGGATAGCTGGATCATAGGGTAGCTCAACTTCCATTTTCCTTAAGTATTGCCAGACTGCTTTCCATAGTGGCTGTACATATCTACATGACCACCAACAATGTAGAAGTGTTCCTATTTCGCCACATCCCCTCCAACATTTGTTGCACTCTGATTTTCTCATCTGGGCTAGCCTCAAGGGTGTTAGATGGTATCTCATGGTTGTAAGCTTTTATTCTCTAAAGCTGACAATTAATATTTTTGCTATGGAAGCAATAGAAAAATCTGGCAAGGAATATCATTAGATTAAATAAGTGTACTCTAAATCTTCTCAAGACTACTTTGTCCCCAAAAAAGATAGGAGTGTTTACATTAGTCTGGGTGGACTAGAGAAACAAATGCATAAAGTCATATGTATAAGAAATAATTTTATACACAAGTGCAACTTAACATTAAGAAAATATTCCAGTCCAGTCTAATCAAGGTCATAAGTCCGATATTAGACCATATGTCCGATACCAATCCATAAGTCTCATGGAGCATATACAATGACACCAGGACAATCACAGGTCAGTGGGTGCTGTGTCTTGTGCATCCAGTGGCAATAGAAGTATCTCAGTGCTGGCAGGGATCTTCCCATGGCTCCTCCCATGTGTCTCCTCAGCTGCAATGTCTTCCAGGGAGTGGGCCTTATCAGTTGAGTATCTCTCACCTCCAAGATGAAAATATGGCTGGATTTCCCAGAACTCTCAAGAGAAAGCCATATCCACACAGAGGTTTCATTGACTATCTGCAACTTGACAAGCTAGACTTCACCCCTGCAGTCTTGATCCTCAAGGTGACACCAGATTGGGTGACTGCCACAGTGTTATTTTCCAAAACCAGTCAGAGGCCCTAAATTGATAAGAGATTGGTTGGTATCCTGAAGAAATATTTGAATTTTACCACAGTGTATGTGTAATAAAATTCAGAGTTTATTCTAAATACTCATAAATTCGTGCTTTTTTTTCTGCTAAAATATTTGACTTTTGCTGTTTTAGAGTAATTGTAAGAGGATTTTTCATCATTTTCTTTAACTGTATTTAAGTTTATTTGGGGTTTTGCATGATTTAGTGTTATGCAGGGAATTTTGTTGTACTTTTCCCCTTTAATTTTAACTTGAACAGCTTGATGAGAGTTTAATAGAATTTGTTTTAAAGTTATTGCTGACCTTGAATTAAGTGTGAGCCAATATATCTCCATGCAGGTGTGGGCTTCAATTTATTGCAAATATGTTTGTCTTTACAGTCATGCATAATTTCCAAATTTCAGAAATTACTTCGGTTTTATAGCTGCACCATCTAAACCCATCATAAGGAGGCCTCTGTCAGCATTTCCATTACATATTTTACTTTACAGAGGTCTATAACGTGGTCATAAAACTCACTGTAGGATTAGTTTTGGCAGATAAAATCTCATCTAGAGAAGAACGATGTTGTTTTATTTCCTACAAGTTAAGAAAAAAAATACACAGACTTGCCTCTTTTCAAGCAATTATAGTTCCGAACCATCACTATTTGGGATTGTTGCTTGTTTGCTTTTTGTTTCTTGCGGTTTGGGGTATTTTTTTTATTTTGATATTGATTTTTTTGTTTTCTTTCTATAAAAGATGTGGTCATAATTACCTTTCATCTATTTTTTTAATTTGAACATCTACTTTCTCCTCAAAAGAAAAAAATGAAAAGTAATTAAGTGCTACAATCCAGTACATCTTAAATTCATTTCTCTACCATGTAAAAGCTATGGTATTATAGAAAGCTACCTATTTTTGGAGGCTTAGATATATTTCTTGATATTTAAGCATGATAATGAAAATATCTATATGCATGTAAAGAATTGACAATGTAGAGAATACATGGTATCTATGTAGAGACTGCATATGGTTCAAGAGGTGATTGCTTGAAATGGATAAGGGGATTGTGTATGATTTAAAATAGAAAAAGTGTGTGACAAGGCTGCATCCTCTCCACACATATGCACAAGCTGTATGCAGAGGGAATAATTCTATAAGATAGACTCTCTGAAGTATGAAGCATCAAAATTGGAGAAAGACTTATCAGTAAGTTGCAAGAAATAGATGATACAAGTTTGCCTGCATAAAATGACGACTCCAAGCTCTTTCTGATGATGCTCAAATTATGATCCAGTGTAAAGAAGACAAAAATTCTTCACAACTACGTCAATAGCTAATGCATTGATAAATGATGAGAAGGCTGAAGTTATTAGGGGTTGTTTCCTGCTTGGATCCATGATGAAATTCCTAGACACAGCAGTCAAGAGATCAAATGAAGGATGTCAGCAGGTAACATCGCTGCAGAAAATCTCTTCAATTTTCAGCAAGCGAAGATGTCACTTTGAGATGTCACTTTTGAGGTACACCTGACTCAAGCCACACTATTTTTATTTACCTGATATTTTTATTTACCTGATTGGATATTGCATAATAAAAATCTCCAAATTAATGATTTTGAATTGAAATGCTAGTAAAAAATATTGAAAGAGTCACAACTGCCAAAATAACAAAACAAAATCAAATCTGTCTTAGAAGAATGGATGATAAGATTTCATCTCACGTATTTGGACATGTTATCAGGCAAGGTCAGCACTTAGACAAGCACCTTGGTAAAGTAGAAGGGCAGCAGAAAAGAAGACCTTCAATGAGATGGATTGACACAGTGGCAGAAACAATGAATTCAAACACAGGAAAAATTGTGAGGATGGCACAGGTCTGGGCAGTATTTCATTCTGTAATACATTGTATCCAGATGTAAAGTACTATTTTTTAAAATTAAAAATCATTTTATTGGCGGTTTGTACATCGTTTTTCACAATGCATAAATAAACATACTGTGTTAAGCACCTTCACATGCCCGCTGCTATCATTCTCCAAATATCTGCCTTTCCCCTTGAGCCCTTGATATCAGTTTTTCCATCCTTTCCCCTCTTCCACTGCTCTCCCCTCCCCACCAACCCTCAATACTCTATAAATTATTATTTTTCTGTCACATCTTACACTGCCTGACCTCTCCTCCAACCGACTCCCCTGATGCCCATCCTTCAAATAGTAGCTTAGGTGTATATCCTTGCAGTTGATTCCATCTCTCCACCCATCCAGCAGCTTCTATCTCACCATTGGCCCGAAGGGGTTCATCCGTCTTGGTTTCCCCATGTCTCCAGCTCTCCTCTGCACTAGTGTACCTTCTCCAGTCCATCTGGATTTGTAAGGTAGAGTTGGGAACATGATAGTTGGGGGGAGGAAGGCTTCAGGAACTAGAGGAAACTTGTATGCATCATCACCGCCCAGCTGCACCCTGACTGCTCTGTCTCCTCCCTGTGACTCCCCTGTAAAAGGGTGTCCAAAAATAATAATTTTATATTTAAAATTTTTAACCTGTTTTCTATTTTGTTATTGTTGTTGTTTGATCCTTTCCCCCTGTTCTCTATGATATTCTCTCTCCCTCTCTTACTTTAAACTCTCAATTTCATTTGAGCAGTTCAGTACCACCAGCCACTTTATGCAAGAAAAAGCTGGGCTTTCTAATCCTGTAAACCAGAGTCCTGAAAAACCGCAGAGAGGTCACTATGAGTTGGAGTCAATTCAATGACAGAGAGTTTAAGATTATTTTATTAGATAAATAATCCTTACAAAATTATATCTCAAAATTGTTACATAGCAATAAAACAATCAATGAAAAAATGGTTACATAGAAAAAATATTTTCTCTACTGGAAAATATTAATGATTTTCTTTCCCCGTAGTTTTTATTACATCCCTACAACTTTATATTTGCTGTTTGATTTTGGTCTTTGTCTTAATAAAAAAGACTTTCTTCAGATATTTCATAAGCCTGGACTGCCTGCTCATGACTGAGGTAAAGAATATAAAATAATTTGAAGTTTTGAATAATTAAATAGGATTTATTGAAGTTGATCTTCTCTCTTTAATTTGGTAAATCATTACTGTGCAATTTCTAATGTCAGTATATTGGACATTTCCTCACAGACTTGTCATTTTACCCAAAAGGAAATAATATATTTTTGGGGGGTGAGCACCACTCTCCTCTGGTGGTCATGAGAGCTACCCAGCCTTGCTGCTTCTGGATTTGAACCACCATGCCAGTGGGCTGCAGTCCCTCACTCAACCACTACGCCACCAGGGATCGGCCCCAAGAAACTCTATCTTTAAACTCCTACTAAAATGTAAGATGTCTGTCTGATAACATTTTGGGGGGCAATTTGAAAAATTTGGGATTCATTTGAAAAAAAATTCTTAGGATTTTATATCTACTTCCTATTTGGGGTATTCTGTCTACATTTCTCCTCATCCATTAGTTTCCTAGCTTCCCCATTATTGGTCATTTTATTTTATTTGATTCTTTCTGTTCTGTATTTTAATGTCAAAATAGAAAAAAAGAATAATTTTTAAAATAAGCAAACAATAAAATTTCTAGTTTAAGTTTGGTGATGTCTAATCCCCAAACAAGCCAACATAAATCTTCACTACCATCAAATTGGCTCTGACTCATGGAAACTATGGAGGGCCTGGTGGAACTGTCCCGTGGGTTTCTGAGACTGGAACTCTTTACTGGAATAGAAAGCTTCGTCTTTCTCCCACAAAGCAGCTGATGGGCTTGAACTGCTCGTCCTGCAGTTAGTAGGCCATTCCATAACCATGCTACCACCTGGGCTCCTTAGGGATGTGAAGAAGGAAGACATTCACATGCATGTATTTAAACTGATTTCTGAACTTAATACCAATGGTGTCTTAAATATTTATCATTTCTACTTCTACATCCATCACCAAAGATACTTATATTGAGTTCACTAATTAGTTACTACCGTGGCTTCAACCCTAGGCTCAAACATGCAAACAACTGAGACTACTACAGGAGCAGGCCGGATTTCCTTCTCTTGTATGTAGTGTTGCTATGAGTTGAACAGATGTGAAGTTAGCTAGCAGCAGTGACAAAAATACACTTCCATGATCTGTCCCAGTGGTCTGTCTCATTCTACAGCTGCCATTAGTTTTACACCCTTCTTTCTATCTCTAATTAAATCTCATTTTCTCAAGAAATCTCTAGCTATAATTGTAGCTCTCATTATGCATCACTATCACTCATTCCATATTTAATTTTTCCAGGAGGAATTTATTTGTGTAGTGTCTGCTAACTTTCACATCCATTTCATTAAAATTTTATCTCTTTTTTTTTTTCGTGGGGGGGGGGGGGGGGGGGGCATCACTGCTCTCCGGTGGTGAGAGTAGGAGAAAATTTTATCTCTTTCACACACTGATATCTCTTATACTTACATTGTGATCCTGCACACAGTAGGCACTTATTAAATATCATTTGAGTGAGTAGTTTAATGTTAAAATATTCAAAGTTTATTATTTTCATCATCATTCTGCAAATGATAAAATCAAAGTTTTAAAATAAATGACCTTTTCAATTTTTCAAAATTTCTAAATAAATGAAGTACAATGTAATATAGTTCTTTCTGACTACAGTACCTGTGTTCTACTGAAAACAGCTGAAATTTCAACTGAATGTATGAAAGCTAAAGATTATAAGTTATCTAATGAATTTATGATCATACAAAATTGCTACGGGAATTGTCAATAGAAATCCCTGGAAAGTAAAGGAATTTTGACAAATAAAATATGTAAACATATTGTAAGATGTTTAGGAATAATTGAAGAAAAGTTTACCTACTCTTTAAAGGAATTAAAAATACAATGGAATGGAAGAAAGTCTAGGGACTCTGTTTTTAAGGTGACGAACTCACGTGGATGCTGACACGTAGCAAAGACTGAAAGTGAGTCAGTTGCCAAGAAAGGGAAATGTGAGCAAAACCATGTAGCGGGTGTGAGTGAATGACACTGCAGACAGAGGAAGAATGTTAAAAGAAATACATTGACATGATGTTCTATGGCAGCATTGTGGGTGTTAATCCTACTGTAGGGACATTTTTTTTGAAAAGGAAAATAGAAATACCAAAAGATAAAGCTGTTCCTGGAAAAACTGAGATAGAGCTGAAGTTACTCTGCAGCTTCAAGTTGATAATATTTGCGGAACCAGAAGAAGGACAAGAAGTGATTCTCTCTAAAACATAGTTAGGCAGACATAATAATTTGCACTTCTAGCTTCAAACACTCTAACACAGTACATTTCAATTATTATGTTACTCAGTCCATGGGGCTTTGTTATGGCAGCCCAGGTAACGAACTAGTGCAGCAGTAAATGATAACCACATAGAGTCTTATTTAATCCTGTGCAATATCTAATCCTGTCCTCCCCAAAAACTCTGTAGTAGATATTGGTATCATCTTTACATTTTTATAGACACTTGAAGATTTTTACTTAATTAAAAAAATAATTTCATTGAGGGCTCATATCACTCTTACCTTAATCCATACAGAGAAAAGCTGTATGTTTCATCAGTGCTACACTGCACCCAAAAAAGGAGGAAGCTAAAAGAAATGAAAGAAATTTACCAAATAAATTCCCTTAGGAAATATAGATATCTGATTAAAATCATGATAATTTCACTTTAGCCAATTATCTATGCACGCATCAGAACAAAGGCCATTCCTATGATAATACTGTCACATCATAGTCAGGAGAATGAGTTTGTTAACATAAAACCACAGCAGCAATCTGCCCTCTAAATTTATTTGATTGATTATCTGTGTACTTGAAAGTAATAATTATCAAAGAGTGATTTCTTCTTCTAAAAAAAATTAACAGAGTCAGAAATTTCATTGATTAAAATGAATAAAAATTATTAATGTATTCTACTTACTTTAAACAGACACTGCCACAGGGTTGCTACATTGTCTGACTAAAGTCACATGATAAAAATATCCCATATGTAGCTGATGTCAAGAACTCCAAAATAACAACAGTTGTGAGGATACATACAGCCCCTTTGTGAACTGAAAAGGCAACCTTAGATGATTTATAGGGTACTTGATCAACCCAGAATCACATAATAAAAATGAACATATACTTGTAGCCAAAGTCTCAACAGTTGCTTCTGATTAGTTTTTCCTCTCTTGTCTTAGTTTGCCAGTTTTTTAATGTACTTTCCTCCGCTGCTTGCCTGAATCATAACCTATGTCTGCTTTTGTCCTTTGTTTAATAGTCATGTTTGTTAGTTTGGGTAGACTATAGAAAGAATTTCATGGAGACACTCATGAATATTTTTTCCTTGGGAGGGGGGCATCACTGCCCTCTGGTGGTCATGGAAGCTACCCAGTGCTGCTCCTGAGAGCCGCCACTGGATTTGAACTGCCGAGCCTGCGGGCCGCAGTCCCACACTCAACCATTTACGCCACCGAAGCTCAGCCAACACTCATGGATTTAAGGGAGAGGTTTATATATGAAAGGAAATGAACATTGAGAAACCAGCCCAACCCTGTATAACCCAAGGTCGTAAGTCTGGTATTTACTCATATAAAGTCCTCTTCACACTCAGACACACACTCAATGAAGCTAAATGCAGAATGATCTCAAGACAGTGGGTAGAGAGTCTTTGAATCCACTGGTGTTGTAAGCATCTCAGCACTGGCAGAGGTCTCCATGTGGCTACTCCAGTTCCCAAGGCTGCATCAGGGTAGGTCCATGTCTATCAGGGAGTGAGCCTTGTTAGCAGAGAGTCTCCAAGGGAGAGATAGTGTCTCCTGCCTCCAAGATGGAATTACTGGATTTCACAGAATTCTCAGGGGCAGGTCATGCCAACACAAAGATCTCATTGGCTCTGATCTGATTGATAGGTTAGATTCCACTCCTACATGCTTAATCCTTAAATTGAAAATTATATAACTACCACATCATGATAATGTGTCTGAAGTGTGTTCTATTTTCTTTTCCCCTATATTTCCCAGTATTTCCCACCATGCCTTTGGTTCACATATACAGAGAACATTTTTCCCAAATGAAAGTAGTGGTAATATCACAGATAGAATAGGATATTTTAAGAACTGCATCAAACAGAAAGTAGGAATAAGTAAAGTGTTAAGAATTTCCCTGTGTTATTTCTGTTTATAGTATAAACTATTTACCTTATACACTGTTGTTTTAATGTGTTGTTAAGTCAGTTGTGATTTATGTTGATCCTGTGTAAAATGAACCAAATATTACTGCTTTCTGAACCATCTTTATAAACATTATGATTTTGAACCCATTGTTAAAGCCTCTGTGTCAATTAAATCATGAGTCTTTTTCTTTTTCTCTGAGCGTCTACTTTACCAAACATGTTGTCCTTTTCCAGAGAAGGTCTCTCTGATAAAGCTTGTGAGGGAAATCTCACCATTCTCACTTGAAAATTCTGGCTGTACTTCATTCAAGATATATTTGTTAATTCATTTAGTAATATCGTATATTCAATATTCTTTGCCACCATCACAATTCCCCTTATTCAGTTATACAATACACATGCATATGTGTTTATTAATAGTTTTCTGATAGATCAACATTAAGAAATATATAGAATCTGAACTAGGATAATGAGACATCAGCAGTTTAGTAGAATTCTCACCTTTCATGTTTTAGACCAGGTTCAATTCCTGCCAAATGTATCTCATGTAGCTGCCACCTCTCTGCAGTGGCAAACTGCATGTTGCTAGAATGTTATTCAGCTGTCTTATGAGCTGATGGACTCGTAAGGAATAAGAAGAAAGGCCTGATGATCTAATTCAAACCATCCAGTGAAAAATCATCTAGAAGATGACTCAGTGAAAACATCACAGGTCACAATGGTCTATCTACAGTTAGTCATGGGGACTGCCAAGGCAGGCAACATTTCACAGTGGTGTGCCTGAAGTGGCTACGAATCACATCTCACCATAGATCAGGGGCCAGTTTGTTGGCAGCTGACTCTAAAAACAAATAGGATAAATCAATTATCTAAAATATTCTTCTCAGTGTGGCTCGATTGAATACCATTTATATCCATTTGCTTTGAGGGACATTTGAGGTTAACCAGAAGCAGATGCAATTGATTAAAACTAGATTCAAAGTTTGGAGTTCTATTACCTTCAAACATTAATACCCACTCCATATACATGTGATTCTTTGTTGGAACCTCAAAATACAGAAAAACATGTTTTAAAAGTTAGAACTTTTTTTTTTTCCCTGTGACTGTGTGGCAGGGCCCCAAATATGTTGGCTTTGTTTTTGCCATATCAGGCTTTAGTGCCAAAACAGGAAGTCTATTAAAAATACTTGCCATATCTGTAGAGTGCTTTGAACCCTTTTTAAATTTGCTCATCACTGACTTAATGCATAATAACTAGCCCATTAAAATTATTTTAGAATTGGCATATGAAATATAAGCCCATTACTGCCATCTTTTCAGGAATGGGAAAATCCTGCTGAAGCTACAGCTGGAAAATAATTTGCTGAAACATCGGCTGAAGCGGGAGGTTCCAGCTCATTGAAACTCAATTTATTATATGCTTAAGTGCTCCTGGAACAAGTGGAATATGTAGGAAGCAAAACTAGACAAGGCGAATTCTGTACTGATAACAAATGTGTAAGACTCCAGTACCTATTGGAGAAGTGACAGCAGCCAAAACTTTTTCTTGCCAACTCGTAGAAAATGTGAACATGCTGTTTGATAATTAACATGTTCCTTATTATGCAGGACTGGGTACGGGAATGAGTGCACCTACACTCCCTCTCCCTGGATAAATTTCAACTTGAAAAATCATATGACTGAAACAAAAGAGTGTTTTTGGAATGTTTGGGAATATGCACTCCCCAGTTTGATGAGTCTGATTGTGTGTGTGCTGGTGGAGGAGAGGGGCAGCTTCTTAGATTGCAGTTCTCGTGTCTTGACTCTCTGGGCAGGTTCCACTGAGCTGATTCCCACTCATGCTGGTTGGCCTCCTGTGTGACAGGGCAAAATGGTCTCTGTTGGGTCTCCAAGGTTCCTTTGGCATTTGCTTTGGAGTACTTCTCTAGACTTTTTGTCCTTGAGAACCTCTGGGTGGTCTCAAACCTTCAAATGTTCAGACTTCTCTTGAAAGCATCTGTTATCAAATTGGTCTCACTCTCAGAGACAAAGGACAAGCACAGTGGACCTGCTCTGTGGTAGCTGCATAATTTCATGCCAACTTGATAAAGGCATTATAAGGATGGATTCTAGTCAGTCTGACTGACACCTCCTTGTGGGTGTGAGCATCTTATAAGGAATCTGGGAGTTTTTCCTGTCTTTGCCTCTGGAGTTTGAGCACACTACTTCTCTGCTCCACCTTCCTGTTGAAAAGTCACACGGAGATGCCCCAACAGCAGCCAAAGCCCTGGAAATGCTTCCAGTGCCACTGGAGCCACGGGCCTTTCCACCCATCAGCCTATGATCTCCCTGCATTCGACACCATTGTATGTGCTGCATGGGTTTGAAGAGGAATCCATGGGCTACTATCAGACTTATGGGCTAATGTCAAACATATGAACTCGATCTGGACTGGACTGGATGTTTTATTGATGCCTAATTACTTCTTGATATAAAATCTTCTCTTACACATATATGAGTGTCTCTGGATTTGTTTCTTTAGTCAACACAGACTAACACCTGCTCCATCATTTTCAAGCCATATATTTAAGAAGATTATCACAGTGCTTGGTTTCCAAGGTGCCTTTGAGGGGATTACCACTTACAGCCTTTTCAATTGAATGTTTCATCAAAGATATCTTCTGGATGCAATAAAAATGCATCTCACTGCCACCAACTGAATGTTCATTTGCAGTGACTCTATAGAAGAGGGTCAAACTGCCCTTTTGACTGTGGGAGAATATAAACCTTTACAGGTAGGTGTAGGGAGCCCAAACTTCCTCTCACAGAGAGGCTGGTGGTCTCAAAATGTTGACCTTGTTGTTAAAACCCAATGCTGGAATTGGTAACTACCGATTTTAAAATTATGTCACCAATTCGATCTGATAAGTGTATGGGTGGAGTCTAGCCTGCCAATCAGGCCACGGCCTGATGGTGCCTCTAATGGGCATGGCCATCTTGTGAAGATTCTGGAATTTCCTCCCTTTCTCGTTGGACCTGGGCTGCAATCTCTCTCTGCATCAGCTTTCTGTTGAAGAGCTGTACTCTGAGAGCTGGAAAACAATGTAGAGCCCACACGGCACTGAGATGCTCCCATCACCATTGGATCCACAAACCTGCACAACCAGCCTGTGACCTCTGTGTGTTCTGCCTCGTTACATGCAGCTGTGTAAGTCTGAAAAGAGTGCTATAGACAGGCATCAGACTTACAGGCTAAGATGATGGGACACACACACCAAAAAAAAAACAGGGATTCCTTTTCAAAGCCATATATTTAAGGTTTTGATTTTTTTTAAGCAAAACAACATATTATCACCTTAACTGCTCTCCATTATAATTAATACATTTGTCAAATCTGTGATTCCATTGTTGGAAACATTTAGCATCAAACATCTGTTTGGATGGCTGATAGCACCTCCCTCATCTTTTCCTTCCCCTTTTTTAAATTATCAATGTGCCAAATTCATGTCCCTCTTCATTCATGGAAACAAAAAGCAGTCTCACAGAGCAATTTCATATGAGTAAGGTACCGGGGGCAAGAGAAACCTGCTGTTTTCGACTGAAAATGTGTGCTTCGAGACGGTTTCTTGAACAGGCACATTGTCATGCTGGCACATGCTGCGATGTGCCATAAGTCAGGGCATTTTTGTGGCATACTGTTAACACAATTTTTTTCAGACCTTCTAAGTAGAAAGCACAATTAAAATCTTACATGGTGGAATGAATTTTAAAGGACCTATCATTCTCAAGTAAAAAGTACTATAATAAAAAAAGGGCATCATCTTGATCTTTGTTTTTATTTGACAAGATGTTTGTAGAAGACGTGACAATAGCATCTTCCACTGACTTGATTGATGTTTGCTTTTGAGGTTGTGAACATAGTGCCATGACTTGTCACCATAATGATCTTCAAAAAAAGTCTGGATCACTTGAGAGCTGTTCTTTCAAAAGCATGGCATGTTTCCAGTTGATTATCTTTTTCCTGATGAGTCAGAATCTGAGGTATTAGTTTGTGGCAACCTTCTCATTTCTAAATCTTCTGTTAAAATTCACTGACTAGTCTCCATGAAACTATAGAATATTTCCCAGTCTCATTAGTGGTCTCTTGTTGGTATTTAAGTACAAGTACATGACATTTTCATCCTCTCATGGAATTCAGAGTGAGATTTGTCATGAATCAATCCTTTCCCTATTTGGAAATGAAAAACCCACTCATACACTTGGGTTTTTACCATAGTGCTCTTCTTGTAGCTGTGTTCAACATCACAACAGTTTCTGTTGCATTTTTCCTGAGCATGAAGCATAAATTCACAGCCACATACTGTTCTCTTCCTTGACCATCACAGTAAATGTGGTTCAAGTGCACTGCTTTTATGAAAACATCCACTGTGACAAAAGAGAAACTGTGAAAGCTTTGCCCAGCAGAGGTTTCTCCCATTTTTTAGGTTTTGTTTTTCCATACACTCTCTGATTGGTCTTGATCTGTCCTGGCTTGGGAAATTTCTCCATATACAGCTACTCTATGACATAGAGATCTTCCTTAGACATAGATGAGTGTCCTGGATTTGCTTCTCTTATCAACCTGATCTTCTACCATGAACCTAGGTTAATAAATTAAGTAGATTGATAACTTTGATATTTTATCCAGACAAACATGGGAATTATCTGTGTTGCTTATTTTCTGTACAGTGACTACCATAGGCTTACTTGCTCTAGCTTATTATTCCAAACAGAAACAAACAGAAAAGATTTCATTGCCTTTAAGGTGATTCCGAGTCATTGTGAGTGTATAGGGTAGGTAGGGCTTTCCTGTGGGTTTCTGAGACTAATCCTTTACCAGAGTAGAAGTCTCATCTTGCTCTATTGGAAGAGCTGCACATCTTGTACTGGTAACCCTGTGTTAGCAGATTAACTCTCTAACAGAGTAACCAATTGTAATGATCATTAGTATGAAGCCATGTGAGTATTCCAGGGTTTTGGGCAAAATTTAATGTGTTTTTATAGTTGAATTGGCATTGTAATATTATTTTTGGGGAGGGGGGGCATCGCTGCTCTCTGGTGGTGGGAGTAGAAGACCCAGCCCCACTGCTGGAGTTGAACTTTCATCCCAGTAGGCTGCAGTCCCGCGCACAACCACTACGCCTCCGGGGCTCAGCCCCGCATTGTAATATTTTTGCCAAAATAAATTTTAATTATTTCCTGATGATGGCTAAATTTACAAGAAAATTATGTGATCCAACCCTTTATGGGTATTATAAAAGCTATATGAGGTGGCTTCAAATAATTTATGGAAAAATAGAATTGAAAAACATGGATTTTCACAGATGTTTTGAATCTTCCTCATCTATTCACCAAAGATATCTTACATAGATCATTTAACATATAATTGCAAATGAAATTATTTTATTTTTGGGCTGAGCCCCGGTGGCGTAGTGGTTGTGCGTGGGACTGCGGCCCACTGGGACTGAGGTTCAATTAAAGCAGTGGGGCTGGGCCTCCTACTCTCATCGCCAGAGAGCAGTGATGCCCCCCCCCAAAAAAATATATATATATGTATATATATATTTTTTATTTTTTTCTTTACACAGAGCATCCCTTTGTCAAAGACAATTTTGCAAATCAAAAAGGTGGTTTTATGATGTCTTGGATTTTATATTTATCCAATTTGGCCAATTCCAAATGGGTAATTTTTTAATAATTAATTCAAATTGCACGTACTTTTTTCAAATCTTGCCTACACAAAAAAATTTAATGCCAAGGCTCATTAGTATATCTCTTTTTAATTTTCCCCTTTCTTTTTGTTGGACTTAAACATATAGCTCGGACACAACACTATGATAACTGCCTTTTTGGTTAAGAGTTTAGCACTCTGAGAATTATAACATCAGCAAATTATATGCTACAACATGTATGAGTGTATACAATCCCCACCCACCCACCCCCAAAAAAGCTATCCTAAGTGAAGGTTTCTTAGTACACATTTTTCCCACTAGGAGGGCATAAAGCAATTCACTCTGAGTTAGTGTACTCAGTGACTTCGTCTGGAAAGGTTCTGTCTGTTCACAGTGAATTCTTTCATAAGAGCAGTTTCACTCAAATCTTGGTTTATATTATATTATGGCTGATTAAAAAGAAAAGCATGACTCTGTGAACGTTTGTTTCTTGCTTGGCAAAAATATGATAGAAACTGCTGTGATGTTGAACCAGCTTACAAGGACAGCACTGTGGGAGGAAAATAACATGTACACATATTTCTCTTATTTCAAAATAGGTGAAATC
Source organism: Nesogale talazaci (assembly GCA_004026705.1). NCBI lineage: Eukaryota > Metazoa > Chordata > Mammalia > Afrosoricida > Tenrecidae > Nesogale > Nesogale talazaci. The sequence continues at coordinate 138,567 of PVJH01002243.1, read as the reverse complement.
TTGATTGATGACAAACCTTTTCCTGGACCTCTGCCAACTTTCAGAACAGATTAAAATATTGACAAATTCATGTATTTATGCTCAAATATGAGCAATCATTGAAGAGATGAGGATGTTATCTGCACTATCTTGAAGTGTGGTTCAGTTTATTTCAATGAAAAATTTGGGAAAGGGAAGGGTCCCTACAAAAATTGTACCTCAGGTTCTGACTGATCATCAAAAGGAACACCCAAGAGAGTCATGCTGCCCTTTGAAAGAACAGCTCTGAAATGACCCAGACTTAGTCTCCAAGGTTACTACTGGTGACAAGAATCGTCTTACAACCCTGAAAACAAGCATCAATCAAGCTAGGGGAAAACACCACCATCACCTCATATCCCCAAACAATCTCTTCAAGAGAAAAAAAGATCAAAATGATGCATATTTGTTTGGGTTTTGTTTGCTTGTTTGTTGATGTGAGTGGGATAGTGCATTTGGAATTCATTCTACCAGGTGAAAATGTTAATCAAGCTTTATATTTAAGGTTCTGAAAAGATTCTGTGACAGTGTGTGACAAAAGGGCATCATTTGTGGCAGACAGGGGACTGATATTGCAACCAAAACAATGCACCTGCTGACACACCCATTTCAGTGTACCAGGTTTGAGATCAGCATGCCTTTTGTGTCCTGCACACCTTATTCCCCTGACCTCAGTCTAACCAGTGCCTTTTTATTTCTGAGTATGCAGAGGGACATGAAAGGACAGTGATTTGACAAAAGAGAAGGGGTGACGAAAAACAAGGGAGGTAGTGGTCAATGAACGATATGACAAAATAATGATAATTTGTAAATTATCAAGGAGGAGTTGTGGGGAGGGAGGGGAAATATGAGGAGCTGTTTCAAAGGGCTTAAGTAGAAGGAGGACATTTTAAGAATGATGATGTTAACAGATGTATAAATGTGGTTTGCATACAATAGATGGTATTGATTGTGATAAGAGTTGTATGAGCCCCCAATAAAATGACTTTCTAAAAAAAAGAAAAATACCTTCAAACACAACCATTATGAATATGATACAGGATTGGGCCTAGTGTGTAGTCTTGTACTTGTGGTGACGTACTATGTGGCAGAGCCAATTTCAAGGTAATTGACAGTAACAGTGACAATGTTTTCAAACTTTAACCATATCTCCTAGCATGTATCAGAACTCAATTTTGCTTTTATGATCAAACAATATTCATGCACATACCTTTTTAAAACAATTTTATTGGTAAGGGTTGAAGATAAAAGATGAACATTTTAAAAGATATCTTGGGCTGAGCCCCGGTGGTGTAGTAGCTGAATGCGGGACTGTGGCCCATGGCCTTGGTGGTTCAAATTCAGCAGCGTCTCTCCAGGAGCCAGGCTGGGTAGCTCCCACGACCACCAAAGGGCAGTGATGCCCCCCTAAAACAAACAAACAAACAAAAGACATTTTATTGTGAAACAAAACAAAACAAAGCAAGGGAGATGCTGCCAGTCATCCAAACAAATGAGTTTGAAAAATGTTTCTAAGACTGGAATCTCAGATTTGACAATGGTATTAAGTAGAGCAGAGGGTATTTTGGAGGTGATCAGGTTGCTTTGTAAATAAATACATAGCTTTGACAAATTCCGTTTTTTTTTTTTGTATACTCTTGTATTGGGTACATATTATTATGATAGGAAACAAAGACAGAAAGATAATCATGATGGTTCATTTTTGTAACTTGAAAATGTGCTAAATCTGGGACTACCTACAGTCATATATGCATATAATTCAGTAATTCCCAAAGTGGGTGATACTGTCTCCTTTGGGACACTGACGTGATGGAGAGCTGTAAAAACAGATTTCTTCAGTGTGTCCTGGATTACAGATTATAGTTTAAAAAAAATAATTCCTGGTTTGCTGAAAAGGTTTCACCCTCCATTCTCTGAGCCTTGAAAAGGTTTTAAGTAGAGCAAGTAACTTTTTTTAACATATGGTGTAGAAAATACATCATGAGTGCATTTTCTCTATAGAAGGGAGACCCATGTAAATAAGAGTTATATTTCAATACTTATGCTGTATGTCCTTTTCCGAAAATTGTGTAGAGCATATAATTTGGTCGTAATTTTACTATGCACAATATTGGCATGTGGGCCACATCTGACCTCATCTAGCTTCAGAAGAGAGATGGAGATTTAAACTCTTCATTGCACAAGGTCTAACGCCAGGGAGCAGAATCAAATAGTTCTCCATACTTCATCTACTTTTTTTTTACCCTGTTTCAACACCAGACATGGCTCCTATGACATGTTCTCTCTCTGCTGGATTCAATAATCCAACGCAATGGACACACAGCATTCACACAAACTCTCACAACCTTGGGAACCCTGATGGCGGAGTCCTTATACGTGGAGCTTTCCTCCTCGTGGCTGCCAGTTCTAAACCATCAGAATTGTGGGGTTTTTTTTCTTTCCTTTTTCATTGTTGTTGTTGTCTAATCCTACGTTTGGAGTTGAAGAAAGATGGATAGAAGAGTGATAATAAGAGATTCTACTTCACCGCACCATGGCTGCAGAAAGTTCCTGAGAAAATTCCATAATCTTTCCATTCCATTTTCCCATGGAAACTTTGAAGACCTCTGTTATATGAGTATGTCATCTAATGATCTCACTCAATTCTTCCAACAGCCAGGTTGGGTAAATGTGCTTGTGTCTAGGTAACAGATGAGGAGAAAGGGTATGTGAATTGCTTAATTAAACCAGGATTAGAACCTTTTTTTGTCACCAAACATCAAAATACTTAGTATGAAATTATGAACACTGAGCTTCTTATAAGAGATTACTAATATTCCTAAAACTTTCACTTTGTATTCAAGAAGAATAAACACTAATGGACAAATACACATGACTGTTATTGTGAAACACTAATATAATAAAATCATTTTATTTATTTTTCTTACAACAAAATACTAAAAATCACCAAGTTACAAATGTCCTGCTTATGTAGACCACATAGCTATAAACCACTTTCCACAATAACAAACAGTCCTTAAATTGTGACACATATCAAAACATCAGTGCTATATTATTATGTTAAAGATGTTTTCATTTGTCTGGAAATTTATTTATTTTTAATATTCTTAATGTGGAGAAAAGAACACTATATTATATACTAAGACAAATAATTGTCAAACTGGTATTAGGTCTAAATTAAATCTTACTTAACTGATCTATGCACAAATTAGATTCAAAGACAGATTTAGTAATAAAATGAATTCATGATCTAGTGACTGCTTGTAGTATAAAATTTTGATTGAAATTTCACATTATTTCTCAGAATAGGAGTTAAAATTTACCTTTAGAACATTTCTTGAAAATAGGAGTCTTTACAAATACAAGATGCTCTCATTTTTATCCTAAATGAGAAAAATGAGAGCTCTTCAAAAGGAATGTTTTTAAGCACAATAATGTGTGATTAGGATTGAAGCATCTTCCACTTTCATCATGATGATCAGAGATTGCATGTCACTGGGATACACCAATAACCATATATATTTGTTTGTCTTTAATCAACATGAAATCTTTAAACTCAGGAATACTCTGCTGATTTGCAATTAGATTCTGATATTTAGGAGTAATTGTACAATTGACGACAAGTATGTCTTATTACTATTTTATAGCTGCCTCACTAACAACAGTGAAGATAAAAATTGCTAACAGTAAATTACTAATATTTTTCATCAATTCACATTGTGATTTTCAGTTTCAAGATATGGTATTCATTTGAAATGAAGAAAATGAGTCAGAGAAATATTAAATACCAATAATCAGTTTCAGAGTCCATAGTTCCTGTCTGAGCTTGAACTAAGCAGTCTTTGAAACATCTAACTTAACAGCATTTTTCTGCCCAAAGAGAGATGCACAGAGGGGAGCACTATTAAATCCATATTTAATGTACACTCCTTGACATCAAAATCATGGTCTACTGTATAGCTAAGTTGGTAAATTTAAAGTGATATTGGGAATTAACTATTGTAAGGGTATTAGGTACTAAAATATGTTCTTTTTGTCTACTTCTGTTTTTCATTAATACTTTCTAGATAGGAACTTTTATTTAAACTTCACAATTTTTAAAACTGATGCTCAGTGAAATTATATGATTGCTAAGCATGAAATATTACAAATATATCTGTGTTTTAATTACACTTTTATCTGCACTACTAACATAGTATACATAAAGATGATTTAAGTACCTATATGGGAAAGATTAAGATAAAGGAAAGGGAATAATTTTCATGAACACTTTGAGGTCTCCTCTCCAGATTGAATAAGAACATTGGATATTTTCCTGAAGGACCTTATGTCCTTGATGTTTTTTAAGTTGTTGTGAGTAATGTGTTTAACCTTGAGCAGTTTTCCATAGAAGCCAACATTGTGTAAGAAGCAGATTTTTGTAAGAGTCAAGTTGTTGATGTTAAGGTGCTATTGTGTGGGTTCTGATCGATAATAACCCTGTGCCTAAAAGAACAAAACACTGTCACATCAAAAAAATTATACTGGCAGTTGCTATGGCTCGATAAGTCTTAAGAATTCTGTGTGTCATGTTTCTTTGAAATGATGCAAATATGCCTCTCGACCAGTCAGTTCCCAAAGTAGTTGTCTTCTATATTTCCCAGCATAGAGGAGTGAGTGTGATGATTCCTGAGCTTCCTGTATTCCATCCATTCCTGTAGCCTTGCTTTTTCTTATGTCCTTGAGCACCATTCTCACTTCAGAACCATTGGTTTTACACATCAATGACTTACTAAAATGGTAGAATGTTGACTAGGTATTTTCAAAACAGTTATTCTGTATATTGGTTCCATATTGTACCATATGGTACTTTGATGCCTCTGGTATCATTCAGTATTCTGCCCATAGAATCTTTCAAGATTGAAACTGGAGGCTTGATGTTTTTCTTGAGGTCTTTCCATTTAAGTTACACTGAGCATGTTCTTTCCTTTTGGTTTTGCACATTGTATTATAATATTTGGCTTTGTCTTCTTGAACCACTCTTTGATATTTTCTATTCAATTATTTGACTTCATCATTTCTAGCTTCAGTTTTCTTTAAATAATCTGTAATTAAGTTTCAGAGTCCCTTGTTACACCCACATTGATCGTTCCTTTCTTTCCTGTCATTCTAATGAACTTTCACCTTCTTTATGAATGATAGTCCGGATGTTTTTCCTCAGCTTATCAGGTCTTCTGTGATTATTTGTAAAGGTGTCAATTCTGTTGTTGAAATTATTCTTATAATATTATCAGTGTATTATATCATTATATCATTACTTGCAAAATTCAGTTGTGATAAACTCAAGACTATATTTTCATTCTTGAGGATTAATTTTTTAAATTTTCTTCAGCTTCATCCTGACCATCCATATGAGAAATTAAGGATGATCTATTCCACAGATAACTGTTGGCTTGGTTTAATCTGCTAATGTTGAGCATCCTCATATTCTCTGTCCACATATATAGTCAATTTGATTTCTGTGCATTCCATCTTAAGAAGTCCATCTGTATAATTAACTTTTGTGCTATTGAAAAAGGTAGTTCCTATGAACATGTCATTAGTTTTGCAAAATTTTATAATGTGAACTCCAACTTCCTTTCTATCATCAGCTCCCTATATTCCACTACTGTTCCTTCCTCTTTCTTGTCAACTTTCACATTCCAATCACCAATAATTATCGATGCATCTTGATTGCATATTTGATCAATTTCTGACTGAAGTGATTGGAAGAGTTTAATTTAAATTTCTTCATCACTACATTTTGTGGTTGGTCCATAAATAATAGTTGAATTAATTGGATTTCCTTGAAGGAGGATCATTATAGTATGACCACAGACAGTGTACTTGAGGATTTATTGTGAAATGCCTTTGGCCATGGATATTATGCCATTACTCTTGATTATATCATTACTTGCATAGTAAATCATATGATTTTCTGACTCAAAATGGTGAAGTCAGTCCACTTCAGTTTAGCATATCAGTCTTTAGGTTCTATTTCAATTTGGACCATTTCCAATTATCCTAGATTCACATTTTACCCATTCCAAGTCCTGATAGGGGAATAGATTTTTGTAGCTATTTCTCCTTGTTTCGAGTCTTCTGTCATCACCAGATGAAGGTCCCACAGACTCCACTCTCACAAGCTTTACCTGAATCAAGTCACCATAGCTGACTCCATTCTGAGAAATCAGCTCCTTCTCTGTCACATTTCAAGTGCCCTGGGACTCTCTTCTGGCACTATCTCAGAAAATGTTCTGCTTGCATCCATTAGATCTTCAATCTGAACAAAAATAGTCAAATACCCCTTTTATACCTTATCTGATTTGAGATCTACATGTAAGTTCACATTATATCTATAGCCAGAAATACTATAATTACCTTCATAACCCATAAGAATACTACTAATCTAGTACCCATCCCATGACAGCATGATAGAGCAAATGCTCACCCACAGAGGTTTACTGTGCCTTGTCTGTCAGTTGGTCACGGGAGGGGGCTTGTGTGCTGCTGTGATTCTGGAGGTTATGTCCAATACCAGCAGGGCCACCCAAAATGGGCAGGTCTCCATGAATGCTAGAAAAACGTTTGCTTATGTTTTATTGACTGTGACAAGAACATTTGATTGTGTGGATCATAAGCAAACTATGGATAACATTGAGAATAAAAGGAATTACAGAATATTTCATCTTACTCATGTGAATATTTCATTGTACTCATGGATCAAGTGCATGAAATATTTGAACAGAAGAAGGAAATATTACATGGTTTAAAATCTGGAAAAGTGTGTATCAAGCTTGCATTTTTTCACCATATTAGTTTTACAATAAATAAAAATCCAAATTGGTCATTTAGTTAATTTTACTTAGTGCGCAACAGAGTCTAGGAAATAAATACCAATATACCACAATATGAATAAATTCTTTCTCCAACATTTGAAGAACATTTTCTTAAATACAGGTCTATGGTGAGCTGAAATTTTTACTTAGCGCAAGAGTTAAAATGCAAAATTTACTTCATCTATTGTACATTTCATTACTTTACAACACACACTCAAAGGATTTTTGGAAGGTGATTCATTATGCAATTTAATCTGATATTGAAAATCCCAATACAATGCAGAACAATCTGTGAACTTGTAGTGAATTTCAAGTAATACATCTTGCTTAATGTGTGTGCTGATTTACCCAGCACATCAAAATGAAGTTTGTCAGGTATTTATATGATTGTTAGGAAAATCGTAAATAGTCCACAGTATTCAACATTTTTTTGAGATATTAAACTCTTGTTCAGCATGGTTTGACAGCACAGAAATTTGACAACAGGCCCTGTCTACATCAGAGTATCTGAAAATACAAGAGTGTTAGGAAATGTTATCTGCCAAAGCTGCAATGCTGACCCTTATTTACTAAATGTTGAAAGACAGAAACAGCCTCCCATCACAGAATCTTGACTTTTCTTAGGTTAGTTATTTACTCCCAATTTTGAGTCTGTTTCATGTCATTCTCCAGTATTAATTTTCTATACAACATGGTTGAATGCATGTGACATTGTCAGCCTCATTTTGTAGAATTAATTAATGATGATTAGATATATGAATTTTGACAATTTGGAATATGTTTATCAACTTATGTCACTTTTCTTCCACATCTACGCATGCGATGGTGTGATGGTTTGTACTTCTTGTTTTCCTAAATATATACATAGATATATGTCATTAGGCATTTACACATATCTAGGCATCCTACTGTATGTACTGTAGGCATAAAGATCTAAGCCAGGAGGATAGAAAAAGAAAAATATCTATGTATCTCAACTAAATAACATAAGGCAGCTCTTATTTTATTATTTTTTTAAGTTTAAACCAGGTCCAAATTAAATATCAAACATAATTTTTATTAAGAAATTAAATATGTAGCTACCCTTAGAGAAAATCCTACAACACAGGCATCCTGGTGAAATTTATATTTCAATGATGATGAGCTGTAAGGTAATAGATTTGTGGAAGAGTGTTAACTATAATTTTTTTGGAAAAGCTACTAAAACTTAAATCAAAAATGTATTTCTCTCAAAAGTTTGGATCTGCTATAGAAAATGAAATATACTAGAGTCTGTTAGTTTTAAATGAGGGAGAGAAAGTTCCAAATTCTGTTTATTTCCACATTTCTTCTTTAACTGCTACAGACATAAATGCAAAATGAATGTTGACATATTTGTTTAGCATCCCTGAACAGATTAAACTGCTTTAGAAGTTCTTCTGTAATCAGACTTGAAAAATAGAAACTAACATTCATATCCCTCGATAGATTAAATTGTTTCAAAAGTTTCTCATTAATCTGCAATGGAAAGTACATTTTAAAAGTAGAAGCAGATCCTTTGAAAACTACTTAAAATTTGCCTTCTGATAAAACTTTTTTGCAATTTCATCATAATATGTCATGTTTTATTATGTACATATAAAATACTAAGTACCTAACTTGTCTAAGTGAAAACTAATATTAATCTATTTATAAGTACAATGTGCATGGAAGAAAAGCATTGGGTTTGATTATGAATTGAATTGTGTAACTATTCCAAATGTGTTGTATATCCTAAACCATGCATAAATATGGTTATAAAGCATTTAAAATGTTTCTGCTTTATCTTAATAAGATAAAATTACTGTACATTGTCTTCAGCCAATATTTTTAAGATATGAGAGGCACATTAGGGAGGTGGAGGATGCAGAAGACAAATACAATGCCACATAGAACTTTTCAAGGAACCAAGGAGTAAGAACTTTCTCAAGAGCAGACAGGAAGAGAAAGCCTTCCTCTAGAGGCAGCACCTTGAACTTATAGCCTATTAAACTCAGAAAATATAATTATGTTTATTAAAATCAACCATTATAGTATTTCTATTATAGCACTTCTAGATAAACAAGCACACTCTGGGCTTACGAATGGTCCATTGTTTATCAATGCAAAAAAAATGACCAAATATATAATTTCTTCTATCCATGGTGTTTCCATTTCCCCCCCTTGGTAGCCTAAGGGGACAACTGCCTCACATTAAATAACCAGTGTTCACATATTACTCCTCTTGGCAACACTGTGCTGTGTGTAACTGTGTGATATCCAACTTAGAGTGAGGAAACTAAGCCTGAGTACTATTAATTGAATGATCTTACATCACAGTTGGGAAATAGTGAAGCCAATATTTCATGTTAGCCCTCAATGCTTCTATCTTTACCATCCTGTGTTAAAATGAAGTGATTCGTCTCTATTATCATTATTTTTAAGTCATCGACAGTTTTTAAGAGTCTGAACTTGGGCTTTATTATATCTTCCCTTTGATTACCAGCTGAATGTTACATTAGATCCAGACTGAAGTTGAACTGTTTTTATTCTCCTTTCTATTGAAATCCACCAAATACCTTCTGGGTGAGTTTGGACAGTTGAATAAAGAACATTTCACTTATTATACTGTCTTTACAAAATGTTTCCAATTGAAAAGAAAAAGCTATTTATTATTTAAATATTTATTTGTTTTTTGCATTTTGCAAATTATAACTTTATGCAAAAAGTGTACATTTATTTAATTTTAAATGGCATATTGGGCATAAGCTCACTTCAAATATAGGTTTAATATCATAACAAAGCACAGTTTTAAACCAAGCGGCTCCCACTACAAAACTTCTATATATGGTCAGCATGAAAGTCAACAGAGATGATGTAATGTAACTCAAATGTCTCATGATATAAAAGATGACAAAATTTTGAGATGCATGAACAGATATCTAGTTAGATAATGCTCTATCTGATTGGAGCAATAACAGAGTAAAAAACTCCCAACTTCACACCTTAGCACTGTGAAATTGTGCAAGAAAGATGAAGCAAATATTATCAGTTAGATAATGTCTGGTGGCCTCTGAAAAAACTATATACATATATATACACATATATATATATGTTTTTGGAACCATTTGGGAATTGTTTTGACTGTGGCTTTTTTATAGAATACAAAGGAAGACATTTGGGTTGGGTATATAAATATACATTGAAGCAGGACTTGACAGAGCAGTCAGGGGATGTCTTTTGGGAAATAGTTCTATGCAAGAAGTTGCAGAGTATTCACTGGGTATCCAATCTACTCTGAGGAGCAAAGATTGCTGCATGAGCCTCTGAAGCGAAGCCTGTGACTGTGTGTGATATGACCTGAGCGATCAGATAAAGAATTTTGTCTTGTAGTGAACTCTTTAGGAAATTAGCAATTCATGAATAAAATCAAGAACAAGAAAATACTTATTAGATAGTAGATACTAATTGCAGTTTTGCGCCTGGATATATTTTACAAAATGCTAAACTCAGTAATTCTTAAAGGAGTAAAATATTTGAGATTATAAGTGACATCTCTACATATGGAATAAAGCAAAACAATATTGAAGAGATGACACAGATAAATCATACCAAATAAATAATAAAAATATAAAGTGAACCATACTGAGAGAAGCATTATTTAATAGGCATAGATATTTGACTTATGTTGGAACTAACTGATAAGGACTATTAAAAAGCCATTTTGAAAATAGTCAAAGGCTTAATAAAAAAGTTTAAAAATTGAGGACAACTAGTGACAATCACAGCAAATGAAAAATATGAGTAAGGACCAACAAAATTTCAAATTAATATATCACACCGGAGAAATTCTCTGTATGAATTAGCTGCAAGTTAATTATAAAAGATAAAATTCAATAGCTAAAAGATCTATCAAACTAAGCAAACCAAGCAAAAGCATAGAAAGAATGTCAAAAGGTAGGAACAAAAGTGCTATGCCTCAGTGGTCTGGGAGTCAATGCCAGGGGATAAGGTTTATGTGCAATTGAGAAACTTGATAGAAGTTTCCAAATGTGATATAAATTTAATGCAAAGTTCAAAGAATATTTTGTGCTAAGCAGAAAAAAATTAATACACATCTATAGTAAAATGTTGAAAGTAAACTGAAAAGGAAACATGTAACATGAGAGACTTGCAGAAACATTATACAGAACAGTGAAAACCTTATTATATGACAAATTAATTCTGAAGACAATGGATTGGTCCAAGGAGGATTAAAAAAACCTCATTTAAAATCCTCATTTAATCCTCTATTACTGTGGATTGTGATAAAGATATTCTCATATGAACTAAATTTGGGGAAATTAATCACAATCAAAACTACACTAGGGAAGGCTGAGCCCCGGTGGCGTAGTGGTTGTGCACGGGACTGTGGCCCACTGGGATGGAGATTCAAGTCCAACAGCTGCTCCACAGGAGCAAAGACTAGGCCTCCTACTCTCACCACTAGAGGTCAGTGATGCCCAAAAAACAAAACAGAACAAACAGAACTGCACTAGGGAAATGTTAATGGGAATACTTAAGAATGCGTGAAAGTATTGTGGAAGAGAAAGTCGTATATACTTGAAGAAAAAAAGATGCAGGAAATATAGATAAATATACAATGTTTATTTTTCACTCTCTCTCTTGTCGTTTCTCAAAACCATTTTATTAGCACTAATAGAGATATCACACCATTCTATAGTTCAGTCACCTCAAACAGTATTGTACAATTTTGATCATAATGAATTTCAAAATACTTTCTTCATTTTTAAAATACTTGATATTAGCTACCATTTATTGACTACATCTTCCCCACCTGCCCCTCCAGGAACCCCTATTGTAATTGTTGTCTCTAGAGTTTCATCAATCCTGGGTTTCATATACCAAAAAATAGAAAAGCACAAGAAGGCTATCTGTAATGACAAAATACATGAGACAAACCTTGTCACTTGATCCTGCTCTGATGCCCTTTGGGCCTGATTTGTTTTTCAATATATATGGAAGGTTGTTTTTTTCTATTTATTATTGGGGTTTATCTCTCTATTTTGTCATTATGGGTAGACTTCTTGAATCAGTATTTTTAAATCAAAAAACTTTACAAAGAAACACTAATAATATGGTTTTGAATGTAAGAGATATAAAGTTAGCATTCATGACAATCTTAAAATTTTGTAAAAGAATACTGTTATACATTTCTAAGGTTATATGTGATAACGTGTAACTTATTTATATTATATTTGAAGCCTTAGAGCCAGCTTTAAAAAATGAGACATGTAAAACTAAAAATCAAATAAAAGAAATAAAGCTAAGAAATGTTTGATTAATCAAAGTTGGAAAGAGGAAATAGAGCAAGGAAGTAAATAGCAAATAGAGAAAAAGTAAAAAGATGACAATGACATTAAATGCTAATGGATGACAATTAGAAATTGAAAGTAGCAAACATCCAACTGATTAAAAATAACCAAGAGTCTGCCATATGTATAGTGTAGATCACTTGAACACAGAATATCTTTGATGCTCTCTCTGATTGCAGACAGCTTGGATCATATGAATGTGGGAGGGGGAATGCTCTCTGGTGAGGACATCCCCATCAGAGCAATGAGGCCTACTGATAGGAAGGTCAGCACAGAAGAAGGAAGAAGGAGTGGCCACATTGGAAGGAACACAGGTTCCAGTCTGTTGAAGGGAGAGGAGGAATGTCTGACCTCCAGGTGGGGAGAGAAGAGACTGAAGTTGAGGAACACTTAGGGGGCAGTGTCTTTAGTAACATGTAGCAGGCAGGTAAAATTGAGCTAGGGTATCTGGGTGTGTGTTAACCTGGGTAGACTAGAGAAAGAAAGTCTCATATGTGAATAAGAAAAAGGTTTGTATACAAAAGTGAGTGAATATTGAGAAAATGTCTCAGTCCAGTCCAGATCAAGTACATAAGTCCAACATTAGCACATATGTCCAATACCAATCTAAAGAGTCCTCTTTTAGACTCATGAAATACATACATTGATGTCAAGCGCTGGAGGATCACAGGGCTGTGGGTAGGAATTCTGGTGGATACAGTGTCTGTGCAAACATCTCAGTGTTGGCACGGCACTCCATGTGGCTTCCCCACCACTCAGAGATGCATCAAGGTATATCCTGTGGCTTCTCCTCAGGGATGTCTCACAGACAGTCAGCCTTGAGAGAGTCTCCAAGGGGTCAAGAGAATGAGAAGTCTCTTCCACCTCCAGAGAGAAAGTACAGGAACTCACAGAATTCTCAGAAGATCATGCCGCACAGGCCTCATTAGCTGTTATCCAATTGACAGACTAGATGCCACACCTTCACTCAATCTTCTCAAGTCCAAATACAGCAACAAATTATGTACCTAGCACAGGGAGCATGCCAGGAACCCAGAGCAGGTGCAGTAGAATACTAGCACACCGAATCCTGGGTCTTCAGGTGCACAGCATATTCCAGAAGCTGTATCATGAGCTCCCTGTGGTGAACTGAATTCTACCCCCAAAGCACTTAGAACCTGAAGACTTAAGCTAGAAGATACACTTATATTCAAATACCTAAACCCAAACTTGCAGAATTAAAGCAAGAAATGGACATTTAAAATTAAATTTAGAGTATTTAACATTTATCAGGAAAGAAGAACGGAAACAGAAAATTATCAAACATAATCTCATTTTGTCACACTCTTGCAAATACTTTTAGTAAAATAGACATGTCAGCAGGGTTAGTTAATCTCACTAAATATAACTATTTTATGATACCTGGCTGCTAACAGCAAGGTCGGCAGTTTGAATTCACCTGCTCTTTTCTCAGGAGGAGGAAGAGATTTTCTATTCCAGGAGTTGCAGTCTCAGAAACTCAAAGAGGCAGTTCCATCCTGGCGAATAGGGTCACCATGAATAGGCATGGTACTTCATAATTGATTTTCCAATGTCCTTCTTGACAGTGAATGATACACCACTCCACGTGACTATTTCATTCTTGGCATAATAAGTCATATGGTTTTTAATATTTAAAATGGCCAATCATAGTCCTTTTTGCTCACTGATGCCTAAGGTACTGATCTCTAGGTGTTCCATTTAATTTTTGACCACTTCCAAACTTCCTAAATTCATAGTTCACATAGTTTTCTACACCTGATTTTCTTTACCTTTACATGTGCCCATTCCCAAATTCCAAAGGATTCACTTCCACAGAATTTACTCCACGCCTGTCACCATGTTAAACTCAGTCCTGAAAAAGCAACTTCTTCTCAGTCACATTTTGTGCACATTCTGATCCAAGAGACTGATTCACTAGTACATATCTGACAATGTTCTATGTCCCTTCACAAGGCCTTTCAGTATCTTATAATGTTTCAGAGCTATGCACTAGGCTTTCAGCAACTACTCCATTATAAATGGGGAGCTGTGTCTTTCCTCCTAGTCTGCTCTCAGTTTGGAAGCTCTTTTGAAACTTGTTCACTTTGTGTGACACTGCTGGCATTTGTAAAACCAGTGACATAACTTCCAACATCACAGCAATACACCGCCACCATAACATGACAAACTGACAGGCAAGTGGTCGTTGTTTCTAGTGGTTCCTTGAAATTCTTGAAATTCCTTTAGTGATCATAGGTGTAATCTGACTCTATCTTGGTTGATTGGAGAAACAAATCCAGTGACACGCATATGTGTATAAGAAAATTTGTACCAAAGAGAATTATATATTAAGAAAATATCCCAGCCAAGATCAAGTTCATAGATCCAATATTAGCCTGTAAATCTGATGTTAGTCCACAAATCACTCTTGACTCACATGGTCATTAGCAATGAAGAAAAGTGTAGGAAGACCACAGACTAGTGAGTACAAAGTCTTGTGGTTCCAACGGTGGTAGACACATCCCCAAGGCTCTGACTGACATCAGTGTGGTTCCATGTGGCTTGTCTATAGGAAGATGAAGCAGAGAAAGAGTGTATCCTATCTCCATGGAAGAAGAGAGAAAGTTCCCAGAATCCCCATGAGCAGTCCATGCCCACAAGGAGGCATCATCAGGGAATGACCTGTTTGGCAGGCTAAAGTCTACGTATTCACACTATTATCAAGTTTTCATGAAATCATGTAACTACCACATAGTGCTATGTCCTCATTTTGCTTTAAGCCCTGGTGATGTAATGAATTCCCTGTGGGTTGAGAACCTATAACTAAGGTCTCAGAAACACCAACTACTTGATAGTAGAAAGATTATGATTCCTACTCTTGTAAAACAGTCTCATAAACCTATTATGAGAAATATAAACCTATAGAGTAAATCCGAGTCAGAATAGAATAGATGAAAGTTAGTTTGGAGTTTCAAGTTTTCACTTTCCCCTTTTATACCACTTAAAAAGATAAAGACTATGATCCACTCTGATGTATCACACCCTTATTTAATGTAGCTGATAATGAAAGAATTTTTTTTTATTTCAGAACAGGTTTTTTTTTTTTTTGGGGGGGGGCATCACTGCTCTCCATTGGTGGGAGTAGGAGGCCCAGCCCCGCTGCTGGAATTGAACCTCCGTCCCAATGGGCCGCAGTCCCGCGCACAACCGCTTCACCACCAGGGCTCAGCCAGTATTGACAGGTTTTAAGATAAGAATTTCAATCTAATATTTGTGTGTGTGATAGCTTCACAACTGACATACTAATTTGTACTAAACTTAATACCCATGGATTAGCCCTGATTGCATACTAGGTTTTGTTTATTTCCCTGACAATGATCAAAGTCTTAGATAGTCTACATACATGTAAAGGGTTTCCTCTGCAACTGTCATAACAAAAGAAACATTTTTTTTTTCTGTATTTGAATTAATGGTACGGAAAGAACATTTCCCAAGGTGGTAGTGGTAGAATTCAAATAATTTAGCAATCATTTCACAATACTTTTGAGTATAAAAAAATGATATTCCAAAAGGTATCTTATTATTTCTCACTGCTAATACTTAACTAAGAATGTTAAAAGATGCACAAAAATTAGAGTACGTTATAAAAGTAATAGAATACTCATGAAAAATATTAAATAAAACCTGAAAAAATACTAGAACTGTTATTTAAGGTCTTTCTATTGGTATCCTCAGTTGTAATATTCTTCACCATTTTTAAGCATCATTACCTATGTGATTTGTCCTTAATTATCTTTTCACTCTCAGAGTAGGATTCTATTACTTTAGAGGTCAGTCAATTAGACAATAGCTACTGCGTTTAATATATTAGGAATATTAGGTAATGTCTCATCTCTGATCATACTATGTTCATCTTTGGAAAAAACTCAACTTCTGCTGAACTTATGATAACTGCTCTAAACACTTTTGGGAATTGTATAATTTACCATAATATCTTCTTGTTATTTGAGGCATCACACAAAGCTAAGATTTTTGTTTGTTTGTTTGTTTGTTTGTTTGTTTTGGGGGGGCATCACTGCCTCTGGTGGTTATGGGCAATACCCAGTGCCGCTCCTGAAAGCCACCGCTGGATTTGAACAGCCAAGCCAGCAGGCTGCAGTCCCGCACTCAACCACTTATGCCACCGGGTCTCAGGCCCACAAAGCTAAGATGAATGACGTTTTTGGTTGTTTGACATTTTTCACTTTATGTAATATGTTTTTTTATGGAGATTTTTTGGGGGGAATCACTGCCCTCGGGTGATTGTGGCATCTACCCAGCCTTGCTCCTGGAAAGCCACTGCTGGATTTGAAGTGCCAAGACCGTGGGCCACAGTCCTGCACTCAACCAATATGCCTTCCAGGGCTCAGCCCTGTAAAATGTTTTTTTTAACTGAAGTAATAAACACAGGGGAATTAAAATGTGGTATTTCACCAATAGTATAATAAGTTTTAGGGAATAAATAAATATTTTAATCATAGTTCCATTTAATTTCTTATACCTATAGACAGAATGAACTATACTTCTTGTATGGACAGAATGAACATTCTTACGGCTGCTAGAATATGTCTTCTGCAGATGAATGTTAAAAAACAGTAAGGAAATTAAATGTGTCACTGCCGTATTGAGTAAGTGGGCAGCCTCCCTCCTTAGGGAGAACCCTGATTAAAAGTGCCATTTTAACAACCAGTTAGCAGAGCTTAACAAGAAATTAGACAGAACTTCTAAAGAATGGCAAAAAACAAATGATTTCTGCCACTGAAAGGAGGCTCTGAAGACTACAGCATTTAGGAATTATTTTAAGGTAGCTAGTTTGTGACCGCCTTGTGAAACCCCTCCAAACTCTCAGCCGTGTGTTTCAGCAATCTAATCTGAATACCCCTGTGGTAGTCCTGGTAGACTAGAGAAACAAATGCATAAATATGTATATGTATATGAGTTTCATATACAAGAGCAATTGAATATTTAGAAAACACCCCAGCCCAGTCCATATCAAGTCCATAAATCCAATATTAGCCAGATTATAATTTCCTCTTCAGACTCTTGAAACACACGCAATGATGCCTAATGTAGAACATTACAGGTCATTGGGTAGAAAACCTTTGGATCTGGTGGTGGTGTATACATCTGAGCACTGGTAGGCATCTCTGCTTGGCTTCTCCGCACCCAGGGCTGCATCAGGGTGGGTCCATGTGACTTCTCCTCAGGGAAGTCAGCCTTGTCAGTCCAGTGTCTCCAAGTGAGTGAGAGAGTATCTCCAACTTCCAAGGAGAAAGTACCAGATTTCCCAGAATTCTGAAGAGAAAGCCACACCCACACAGAGGTCTCATTGGCTATCTCTAGAATGACAGGCTAGACTCCATCCCTACACTATTAATCCTCAAATTGACACCAGATGAGGTGACTGCCACACCCCTAATTAGTGTTACCAGGCCATCATTGTAAACTTCTGTTTCAAGTTGTCCAAACTCCAGTTTCCCAGGTCTGTAAGTTACTATCAGATTGCTGTGTATTTAGTTCAACATTTTAACACATAATCTCTTTTTGCGCTATGATTTTTGAGTTGAATTTTATTTCTGTTAGTAAATTTGTTCTGGGTTCAAGCTATGGAAATCTCTATAAATATATATTTTAATTTATTTTAACAGGGTATTTGCAGTTTCTTGTGACAAAATGAACCCATAATAGCATGCTCTCTTGCCAAAATTAATAGCAGAAGTATTAGAAAACAATATAAAAACATATTTTGAATATTTCCTAATATTTGTAAATAAAACTGCCATTAGCTGTCCTATTTACAACATATTTGAGTAATAAGAAAATATACTCATGGCCATCATTTTTTTTTATAATTTTACATGTTATCATTAGGTATGTGCTTCATATATTGTTGTGGAGCATAATTTCCTGATGCTGTCATTCTCCTACCCTAAAACAAAGATTGGATTTGTAAAATGAGGTTATAAAAGACAATAATAATGAAAAATGGAAGTTTCCAACTCAGTGTAATATTGTAATAAAAAATCAGACATGAATATTGTAAATATTTAAGAATTATCTAGCAATTTTTCTGATGAAAAGCCTTGCAAAACTGTTAACAAAATATTAGTGACTTCTATACATATATACTATATAAATATATGATACATGAGTATTAATTTAGTTAGTCTAAAAGTAATTGTTTTTCAATATTTGAACTCAATTAACCAACAATAACTAAAGACTAAAATCAAGGTGTTCATGTAAATAAACTCAGGAGATAACCACTGATAAAATTCAAGACTGTCAAATAAACTAAAAATGTAAGGGCACTTTCCAAATCACACAAAGAGAAACTTAAAAATCTGCAAACAAAATAGTATTCAATGGAGAAGATTGATGCTCTCTTCCTAACATAAGTAACATTGTACTGTAAGGTTTATTGCAAAACAAAAGTAATTAAACACTAATTTCAAAGGAGGAGTAAAACTGCTTCATATTTATACATCATGATTGTGAATGCAAGCTAGCCTAATGAATCTATAGAAAAGATGCTAGAATTAGTAAATATAACATATTGTGCTATAATGCTACATAAAATATTTTAGATAAATTAAATGAAACAAAAATAAATAGATTAATGAATTGATTGGGTGATGAAATGGATCATGTAGGACATTTAGTGTTATTAAGAGGTCAATTACATACCAAATGATCTATGACTAAAATGATAGCCCAATTCAAATCCTATTAAGAAAGTTACTGCTTGTTCATATTTTTAAAGTGACAAGATAATTCTAAAAATAATATAGAACATATAGAAGACTCTGGACATTAAAGTGAAATTTTCATAGAATAAATTTGGAGACTTATGCTACCCAATTAAAATGTATTATAAAGTTTAAAAATCTCGTGAATTATTGGTATAATGGTAGAGACAAGCCTATAAAGCAAAATAGGGAGTTCTGAAATAATAATACTTTGTAAATTGACTTTTAAGTAAGGCATCAAAAAATTCAACTGGGAAAACAATGGTTTTGAACCAACAGGCTATTCAATTTTATATGCAGACAAAGGAACTTTAACCTGTCCAGAAGCATACATGATTGATGTAGTGGCTTCATGGGTGGGTTTGCATATTGGAACAATTGTGAAGATGGCACAGGACTGAACAGCTGTATCATTTGTTCTGCAGAGGGTCACTATGAGTGAAGTCAACAGGATGGCACCTACCAAGAAAGTGAGTAACCACAATCCACAAAACCAAGTGTGACATCTGCGACTTTCACAAACTGAGGTATCATGAGAAGAAAAGTACCTCAGGATGTAAAATGCAGAGATTTTCATCAAGTATTAAGGTCGTAGCAAAAAGTCACTAAGTGAGCATACTCACCGCCATTTAGTGAATCCCCATTCACAGGGACCCTATATGGCAGAGTAGAACTGGACTTCTGCGTTTCTGAGATGAATTTTTTATGGGAAGAAAGCCTCATCTTTCTCCCATGGAGTGGTTGTCGGCTTCAGACTGCCTGCCACAGGGCATAATCCTTTGTTACATCCATGATTCTGAAGCTCTAGTCAAGTATGAAACAAAGAGACAGTAGAGAAACCTGCAGACACTTGTTTTCACAATTATTCTTGTGTTCCTTTTTGCCATAATGACTCTTCATATGTGAAGTCATATATTGACAAAGGTCTATCTTTTCAAACACAATACATTTTTAGTTAAAAAATACCATCCTTGAATGTACTTTCTTCTTTTTAAAAAAATAATTTTATTGGGGGTTCATACAACTGTTGTCACAATTGACACATACATCCATTGTGTCCAGCATTTTTGCACATTTGCTTCCCTCCTCAGTCTGAAAACATTGCTTTCCACTTGAGCCCCTAGTATCTGCTTTTCATTTCTCCTCCTTCCCCACTTCCCCCTTCCTCATAACCCCCTGATAATTCATAAATCATTATTATTTTGTCATCTCTCATGCCATCCAATGTTTCTCCTCACCCACTTCTCTGCTGTGCATTCCACAGGGAGGAGGCCATATGTAGATCCTTGCAATCTGTCCTATCTTTCTACCCCACCTTTCCTCCACGCTACTATTATTACCCCTATCACCACCAATTCTAAGGAGTTCTTCTGGCCTGAATTCCCTGTGTTTCTATTTCCTATCTGTATGAGTGTACATCCTCTAGTTCAGCAGGATTTTTGAGGTATCACTGGGATGATGATAGTGGGGGTGGGAGATGGGGAGAAGTATTCAAGAACTAGAGCAACATTGTATGTTTCATCATTGCTACACTGCATCCTGACTGCCTTGTTCCCTCCCTGACCCTTCTTTGAGGGAATTTCCAGTTACCTACAGATGAGTTTTGGGTCCCCACTCTGCACTCTCCCTCATTCACAATGATAGGATTTTTTTATTCTTTGATGCTTGATAGTTGATTGCCTCAACACCTCTGATCACAGGCAGCTGTGCTTCTTCCATGTGGGCTTTGTTGTTTCTCAGTAGATGGCTGCTTGTTTATCTTCAAGTCTTTAAGGTCCCAGACTCTACCTCCCCTAATAACTGGACACCATCAACTTACTTCACCACTTTTGGTTATGCACTCACTTTGTCCACAGTGATCATGTCAGGACAGGCTGGTGTGCTTCTTCTGTGTGGGCTTTGCTGTTTCACAGCTAGATGGCTAGCTATTTAGCTTCAAGCCTTTAAGACTCCAGGCACTGTATCTTTTGATAGCCAGGCACCATCAGTTTTCTTTGCCCCTTTTGCTTATATACCCGCTTTTTCTATAGCGATCGTGTTGGCATAGTCTGGTGTGCTTCTTCTATGTGGGGTATGTATTTTCTTAAGTACTGCAATGCCTCTTTAAAAACATACGAGTTTGCCTGTTTAAAAATAATAATGAGATAGTATCTAAATACTTGTTGAATGAAAGTCAGAAGTCTTATAAATTAAATCCAAAACATGGAATAACTTTTGTTGTAAGTCAGTGTTGCTTGCGGCAGTATGCAAAGATAAATTTTTGGCAGAGTAGAGAAACTATCTGATCTTCAGGAAACAGACAAGGAGAGTATTAATTTTAAAGTATGGGTATTCTAAACCACCCAATGAATGATAGAGGGTAATATGCTTAATTCAGTGGTAACTGAATACAGAGAGGGGGTTATTTTGCTCTTCTCTTCCTTTTCATGGAATATTATGGATTCTGGCTTACCACTACCCAGCATCCAATACACTTCTATCAACCCTTTATGATACTAATAGAATGTTCACTGGACTGGCCTCAAGTCCAGTTAAACATGCTCATTTATTAAACTAGTAATCACCTTCTAAGCCTAGCCAAGTTTTTGATCAGGAACTATTGTGCAAATTAAAGCAGTCCAGCCATGGTGAATTAATTTCAATGGATGGATTGCCATATAAACATTAAAACTAGAAATGTTAAAGGTCCTGTTTCCTTCCCCCACACACACCCTTTAACAAGATGAAACTTATGTAATGATATTCAAAGGAAGTACACATCAATGGGTGTATCAGTGTTGGTAAACTAGAGAAACAAATTCACAAATACTCATGTATATAAGAAAGAGCTTTATATTGAAGAGCAAACGAATATTGAGGAAAGATCCAGTCCAGTCCACATCAAGTCCATGAGTCATATATTAGCTCATATGTCTGACACCAATCCATAAATTCTTCTTCAGACTCATGCAACACATGCAATAACACCAAGTGCAGGAAGTCATGCAGATCTGGTGGCAGTGGAAGCATCTCACTGCTGCCAGGGATTTCCACATGGCTCCTTCAGCTTCAGTGCTACAACGTACCTCAAAGTGTCTTCACAATAGGAATGTCACACATGTAGTGTGTGAGTATCCTGCCTACAGCGAGCTATTTATATTCCCAGTGCCTTCAAGTGAGGTCATCAAGTTGTAACTTTATTGACAGGCTAAACTCCGCCCTTCACTCTTAAATCTCAAATTGACAACAGATCATGTAACTATTACAGACCACTTCTTAATTTGACACTTTCCACACAACTTTTTAACCATATCTAATTTTCAAACAATAGTAGAATTATATCTGTTCCTAACAGGATAAAACTAAAATGCATAAAATTCAATATGTGCCACCCCATTTAAATGTAACAGTCTCTAAGTTAACGAAACAAAAAAACATTCTATATGCGTGTGAACACATACACCATAACTCTATAAAGATAATCCTACTGATATATTTCCTACCTATAAAAGTTTTTAAACCAGCCATTTCATGTCTCTCTCTGACCTATTTTGAGTATCCAATTTCTATAATGCTCAATTTTATTAACCCAGTGCTCTGAGGAGGCAATCATATTCTCTGAAGTGAAGAATCCTTGATCCAGTTGGAACCTTGTGAATCTGCATCCATAAGCAAAGTCACATCAGGACAGGCCATCTATAAAGTCAGCAGCAGTATGCATAAGTTGACAAACTCAAAAATCTCCTCATCTGGACAAGTTCCAGTAAACTCAATGTGGGTTGCCGCTCTTAGCCTCACCAGGGTGCGCATGGACTGTCTTGCCTTTAGACCAGTGGTTCTCAACCTTACTAATGCCATGACCTTTTCACACAGTTCCTCATGTTGTGGTGAGGTCCAGCATAAAAATATTTTTGTTGCTACTTCATAGCTGTAATTTTGCTGCTGCTATGAATCATAATATAAATATCTGATATGCAGAATGTATTTTCATTGTTACAAATTGAACATAATTTAAACATAGCGATTAATCACAAAACAACAGGTAGTTATATATTGTGAAATATTTATTTCTAATTACAAATCAATGAAATTTTGTCGAAGCATGGTGTAGCATGGACAATAGTCTTCACACTGGGTACTTATATGTGAGTGTACCTGCTGCAAGTGGGTAGACCCACCTGGACATGTATAGAGATGTCTGGAAATGACTTGGTTCCTAGGATCTTTAGAAATATGTGTTTTAGATGGTCTTAGGTGACTCATGTAAAAGGGTTCTTCGGCACCCAAAGAGGTCACAGCCCAAAGGTTGGAACTGTTGCTTTAGACCAGGGGTGTCAAACTCAAATAACATAACCAACTTTGATTATATGATTCCACTCATCCTCAGTAGTTAAATGATTAATGAGTGAATTGTGTGTAAGTGTAGTGCCTCGATTTCCCCTAAGTTTTATTTTCTTCATAACATTCTTCTCTATTTTCATTTTATTTCAGAGCATTGTGTGTCACAAAAAATTACCTTGGGGGCTGTATGCAGCCTGTGGGCTGCCAGTTTTACAGCCCTGCTTTAGGCCATGGGCCCATCACAAATTCTCAACTCTAGCCCCCTTGGGCTAGGTTATGAACTTCAGAGGAACTGCTATATTCCTCTCACTTCCACTCAACAAGTGGATCTTGATGGCCACCTAACAAACATTTTGGGCTATCCCTGGCTCCCTTCAACGTCCTGCCCTGGAAAAGGGTTCTTTTTATGTTTCCAGATATTTTTCAGCTTTTGAAAAAGCCCACTTGTTCAAAATTCAAATATTTAGAGTTCCTTTTTTCCCTTCATTCTGTCAACAATGGCAAGGATTCTTTCCCTTAAGCAAGAATCTTTGAATACAAACATCTGAATATCCCAAGTACTGAGTGGGACTTACGTTCTCAGAATGATCATTGCAGGCACGACCTAATCTACTTAAAGATTCATATTTCCAGAGCTGAAGGCAAGGCTTGCAAACTCTCTTTTCATACTCTCCAAGCAGAAGAAATCAGTATAAACAAAGTAAAATCAGTTATTAAAATCAATTCTTAAAATGGTCAAGTTCAATCCCTATATATGGCTTATTTTAATCCTTTCTAAACTATTCTATTGATAAAAAATATAGGATTAGGCCTCTGACAACATCAAGACAGAGCCAAGATTTCTGTTGTCCATTTTGACCAAGCAGCTCTGGGAAATTCAAGGTGCTATTTCATTCCCTGAGCTCAAATTATAAATTAATCTCATTCATTTTTGCCATTTCACACACAAAAAAAGCAAAGACTACAGCCAAACAATATAATTAAAATTTTAACTTCCCATATTTTTTTCCAGAAAACAATCCAGTAAAACTGCATGGCCATGTCTGTTCTCTAGCTAGGCAAAAAGAAAAACTACCGTGAGGCAGAGATCAAACAAACATCAGTCTCCATTGTTATTATTTGTTTCTCTGGTACCCCACTTCCCAAGGTCCATGAGGCGTCTGTCTGGGGAGACTAGAGAAATAAATTAATGCATATTCATATGTGTATAAAAAAGAGCCTTATGTAAAAGAGCAATTGAATATTGAAAAAACAGCCTGCCCCGTCAAGTCCATAAATTCAATATTAGTTCATATTTCTGATACCAATCTGTAAATCCTTCACACTCACTACACATGCAATGATGCCAAATGCAGGAAGAGCATAGGCCATTGGGTGGAAAGTCTTGAAGATCAACTGGCAGCGGAAGTATCTCACAGTGGCAGGGTCACCATAGGGGTCCTTTAGCTCCAGAGTTGTAGCACAGCTCCATGTGTCCTCTCAGGGAGTGTCCCACCTCCAGTGAGCTGTTTAACTCCTTAGAGCCTCCACATCAGCTCATCAAGCTGTGACCTGATGGACAGGCTCAAAACTACCCCATTCACTCTTAAGTCTCAAATTAACAACAGACTGTGTAACTATCACAATGGGGATTTTGTAGGGTTTGAGCATCTGAATCAAATGGACTTTTCAAATGGGAATTAATTTTTGACATCCAGTTTTTTGATCCAGCAAGTTCCCTTTTTTATATGTTAGAAGTTGTTACCCCAGAAACCTTATTTTGAGATGGAAATCAATTTGTGTATAAGAAACGTGTTAGTACAAGGGCATAGGATGTAGAAGAAGAAAGGCAGGAATAAGTAGAAGAATAAATCCGGTTAAGAAAGTTCTCAAGAAAGGTATCCAGCATGAGACACAGACCTAAACAACAGGAGCTTCTGGATTAGGGAGAGTGCTCCCGAGCAGTATAGGGAAAGGGAGCTCGGTATTCATACCTCAGCATTAACTGAATGTAGATAGATCTGCAAGGGGATATGACTTTGGACATGTAGACAGTACCATAAGAAACAAATACACACAAAAAACAATTGGTTCTAAAAAGAGCAAACACCTTAGGCCATCTGTTGCATTCTTAGCATCTGTATAGATGAAGCCCTCTCATCTGGAAAGAGAAGTTGGGTGGGGTACTACAGTATTCATGATGCTTTTTAAACCAGCTTTCAGGAGCTTTTGGTTTTTAACTACAAGATAAAGTCACTCTATTGAGACAAGGGAAGATCGTGTATTCGAGAATTGAGAAAATAACAAAAGTGTGTCCTTCAATATTAATACTGCCCAAATTTGTCTTTTATTAAGAATTACTGTATAAATTAAATTTAAAAATCAATGTCATCTACCTAGCAAACAGTATATGAAAGTGTGTTTTATCCACTGACCCATGTTCTTCCCCCCACCTTCCCTGAGTTAACAATGTATAAAAGTTGAAAACATAGGCTTGTATACTGCTGGGTTCAGATTCCATTTATACCCTTTGTTATATCATCGCAAACTAGTTTTATTAGTTTTCCCACTTTTGACTCAAGTTTATTTCACTAATAAACTGAATCATACTTAATTTCAGAGTCATAAGGTTCATCCTTAGTTAATAATTATATCACTTAATTCCTGGAACACAATAAGCTGTTTAAAAAGTTCTGATATTATTAAAGTTCTGTGCCATGTAGCAGAAAACATATTGGATATTTTTGGTGGCAAATTTTACCCCAGCCACAAAGTTTTAATAAAGCTAGAGAATAAAAAATTTGTGAGGAACTCTGGTAAAACAGTGGTTAAGGGCTGAGCCCCGGTGGCGTAGTAGTTGAGCGCGGGACTGCGGCCCGCTGGGACGGAGGTTCAATTCCAGCAGTGGGGCTGGGCCTCCTACTCCTACCACCGGAGAGCAGTGATGCCCAAAAAACAAACAAACAAAAAAAAAATCAGTGGTTAAGAGATCACCTGCTAAACAAAATGTTGATGGTTTAAACCAGCACCCCTCGGCAGAAGAAAGATAAGGCAATCTATGTAAAGATTACAGACTTGGGAACTCAAAGAGGCCACTCAACTCTCTTCTATATAATTGTTTTCATTTTTCTTTTATAGGTCTAAATTGTTATTCCAAATATACTGTCTAAGATATTTACATGAATCATGCAACAAAATCTTCAATATAATTTTCAGATTAAATTCTGTGTGTAGGGTTGTTAACTGCAAGATCAGCGTTTAAAACCACCAGTTGTTCCTCAAGAGAAAGGCAGAGTATCCTACCCTCCCCATGCAGAGGGACAGTCTCAGAAGTCCATCATGGCAGTTCCGCCCTGTCCAATATGCTTGTCATGGATCAGCAACAGTAGGATGGCTTTGGGATTTCAGAATTGGGAGAAGTCTCAAAGTTTTATAACAGCTCTTTGTGATCAAATATATAAATCTGAAAAAAGTGAGTAATCTAAAGGGGAAAAAAAGGAACATTGAGAATTTCTATTAATGTTAAGTGTAAATTTTGAGATCTGCCTATGGCAAATTGTTGATCTGAATCTTTTTAATGGTACTTGAAATATCAATTTTTGAATATATTACTAAAATATTCACTGCAGTGTCAGACAGGGAGAGAAAAGAGACTAATTTGCATGAGAGTAAAATTTATTCTTAAATCATAATGCAATTTTTGCACGTTTATTAAAACTTTTGGCAGTACTAATTCCATGTTATCTTTTTATTAAAACCTTTGTGATATATGTATATGTGTATAGTACATAAATCACATTGTTAACTTCCCAATTTGAAATTGACATTGTACAGCCAACAGTAGCTTAGTCATATTGTTCAAGTAATCAGAATATACATTTATATTTATTTATTTAAAGACTATTTGTTATGTTTTTTAATCATATCTGTATAAAAAGTTTGAAGCATAATTAATTAAGTTTGTTTCTGCTTAGTTCTTAGTTTAAGGATCAAAATTTCCCTGAAAAAGACTACATTTATTATATCTCCCAGATCTGTAAGGGATAAATCTCATATGCTTCTTGATTTTGAAAAAAAATTATTTAAATTTGAATTTGCTACAAAATATAATTGTCAGAAGGAGATGCTGCATAAAGTTCTTTGAACAAGATTAATGCAATTCTATATTTATTATTCCTGCCTTAAGCATAAATTTCAGAACTCCATGATGACATGTACTATTTCAGAACACTACTTTTTAATATGTCTATTTTGAGTTAGTTCAAAGTTTTTGAAATAAGTTTATTAAAGTTGGAATCTGATTCAAGTGAGAGCCCCAGAAAAGAGACTCGAATCCATTCTCTTAGAAGGCAGTGATCAGAAGTGGTTTGGATAAGCTTGGCTTCAGCACCATATCTCTGGCTCTTTCTAAAACAAATGTTATTCAATTAGAATGCTAGGCTTGACATCCAGTTTATTAATCAACTTTTGGTTGTGATTTTGCTTGTTATTCTTTTCTTGAGGATAGTTAGATTTTAATTTGACTTTCTCTTGACAACTCTGTTAGATGACACTTTGGGCTGTAAGTAGCACACACCTCATTCTAATGAGCTTATGTTAAAACAAATTGAATTGCCCCAAAAGAATTGAGTTCCTGAAGCATACTCTCGCCCCACCCACCACTGACACACACACACCAAACAAGAAGCAAAAATCTGGAAGGATGGACTGCTATCAAACTATTGGCACTAGGTAGAATTGTCCCTGTGGGCTTCTGAGTATGTAACTCTTTGGGAGTAGAGTTTTTCTTGTGTGGATGGGCTAGTGGTTTCAAATTGCTGATCTTGCAGTTAACAATGCAACTTGTAATCCACTAGACCAAAAGGGCTGCTAGGAAGGAGAGAAGTGCAGTCTGTTTTGTTTCTGAAGTATTATGGGTTTTTTTCTCTCATCATTCCTGGATATGTCTTTTTAATGTGTTCTCTACTCACTGATTTTCCTTACTGTGGTATTCTCATTTGGGAGTTGTCATTACCTAGACTCTAGAATCTAGAGAAAGGTCTCTCAAACTTACTTGGCTACCATGGCAGTTTTAGGAGGCAGGGGGTGGGGTGGAACCCAGCACCTATTAGCAATTTAAAACACTTGTACCATATTGCATAATCCTGGATTTAAAAACAAAACAAAATCCATTGCCATGGAGTAACTTCTGACAGCGACCCTATAGGATTAAATCACACAAAATCTTCATGGAAATCAAACTTCATCTTTTTCTGAGAAGTACCTGGTGTGTTTGAACTGCCGACTTTGTATTTTGCAGCCCAACATGTAGCATGCTGTATTTTGAGCGTTCTTTATGCTCAACAATAAAATGTAGGTATCTGGTTCTGCAGCTCCCGTGAATAATTTCAACACTTGCCCATCCCAGAAGGCAAGGCTTGGCTACTTTGGTAAATGCTAATGTACAACCTTTCATAAAATTCTAAATCCTAGGTAGACGTCTTGCAGGAACCATGGTTACCCACTGGGCTGATAGCGGCAAGGTAATCAAATCAAATTTACCAGCAGCCCCTTGGGCGGACAACTGGACTTTCTATTCCCAGAAAAAGCTGCCCTCTCAGAAACCGTTAGGGGCAATTATCCCCTTTGCTGTGGCGTCACTATGAGTCATCCCACATCAGTGAGTGATTAAAAGAGATAGACAGCTTGGAGAGGACTAGAGTCAGGATTGGTAAGGGTGACTCCTACTGCTGCTCTTTCACCAGGCCTTGTCAGTACAGAATCAAAAGCAGGTAGCAGTTGAGAGTAGCACTCTAGGTTAAAGAGTTGGGTTTGGTTTTGTGTAGCAAAGGAGATGAGCTCCCGTGAGCTTGGGTTTGGGCACTTGGCTGGTGACAGTGTACTGTGAACCCCCTAGCATCTTGGCAGCAGAAATGATCGTCTGTCTCTGTCAAGGTGTAGATCCTTAGAGACCCATGGCATAGTCTGATATTCTCCTAAGCTCACTCTGTGTTGGAATCAAATTATAGGCAAAGGGCTTTTTAGTAAAGAATACAACTTAGCCAATAGACACAGAAAAACTTACTGACAAGAATTCCTTACAACACACATTTGCATTCAGAATTAAAAGCTACCGAGACATATACATTACTGGTAAATAATAACAACAGCAACAGCAAAACCCTCACTGCCATTGAGTCAATGCCAACTCGTAGTGATTTTCTGCATCAGGAAGAACTATCCATCAAATTTCTGAGACTGGAACTCTTTACAGGAGTACAAAACCTCATCTTTTCCCCAAAGGGCAGTTGGTGGTTTCCCACTGCTGATCTTGCAGTTAGCAGCCTCACATGTAACCAGTAAGCTACTAGAACTCCAACTGGCAAACACTAATGCAAGAAATCTCAATTCTCATCCACATCAAAAATCCAGTGAGCCCAGTGGCGTAGTGGTTGTGTGCGGGACTGCAGCCCACAGGGTTGGTGGTTCAAATCCAGCAATAGCTCTCCAGGAGCAAGGCTGGGCCTCCTACTCTAGAGGGCAATTTTACCCTCCCCCCAAAAATCCTTATTTTTTCTTATAATATAAATCAGTCATAATATTATAATTTTATCCTATGAAATTTAAAGAGTTTTTTAATAAGTTGGCATAAGTTCTATAAGATATTTGTAACAATTCATAGATTCTTCAATATACATATAATAATCCTATGTGTTTCTTTAGTAATTAAAAATGTAGATCCTGGGCTGAGGCCCGGTGGTGTAGTAGTTGAGTGCAGGACTCCTGCCCACAGGATTGGCAGTTCATATCCAGCAGCAGCTATCCAGGAGCAAGGCTGGGCCTCCTATTCCCACCAGGGGCCAGTGAAGCCCACCAAAACAAACCAAAAAAAGAAGAAGAATGTAGATCCTTAAGAGCATTAGCAACAATTATAATTGAAAGAATTATAAATACAAAATAATGTACAATATAAATTCTACATATGCTTAAAATATTTTCTTTAGGTCAAACACTAGCACCTTGACACCACGAATCACCCATCACTTAATTAAAAATGATATTCTGCTCTTTCTTACTGAAAGAATAAAGGGAAAAATTCAAACTCAATTTGTTTTACTCACTCTTCACTTTCTAACACAACAAATGCACTTTCAAGAAGTTATCAATAGATGGAGATCAAACTGTCCACAGGATCCGACTTTCTTGTGGTAATTATGAACTTCAGGGACCAGCTCCAGTGCAGGCTTCCTGTTACTTGCCCTGTATTCTCTTGCTAAAGGAATAGTATTTTAAATATGAATCCAGCCTTCAGTGATAACAAATAAATGATAAACATATTCAGATAATTTAACCAGACTTCCTATTGCAGGTTCAATTATATTCCCTAATTATTCAATTTTAATTTTGAATCAAAAGTAAAAAGAACCCAAATGACATTGTTTTTGTTTTCATTTTTCTCCTTTAGCATTACGGAGCCAGTACTACCTGGTCCTTAATAGCTTCATCTTAAAATGATTTCCAATAAGCAACAGACTTTTTAGCACAGTAGTTGCCCAATGATGAGAGACCCTTCTCTAAAATGAAATGCTAAGTCCCAGGGACAGGAAAGAAGATGATTTTGTAGGGTACTTTATGCTCCCCACCCCCCTTCTCTGACAGCTGCAAATAGTTCTAAGTAGCATTTATATCTAATTTGTGTGAAGTGTTTTGTCCCTTATTAAAATAAATGCAAGTTGCACCTGAAAATATTCTCTTAGTCTTTGACTCACACAATTTCTTAGCTCTGTTGGTAATTTAAGAGATTGGAATAGCTCAATGTTTGATATTTGTATAATATGGATTATGATACATCATTAAATGATGGAAATTTTATTGAATTGCTATGTTGAAATATTAGTGCTGTCACACTATAAACCATTTAGAGGGCAGTTTGTTTGTTTTCCTAACCATAAACAACTTTCCCCACTAGGTCAAATCAAACTATATCTGACTAAAGAGATGTTAAAAAAAAGTCATCCTTGTTTATATGTTTTGAGCAAGTTAACAAGGATGACAGACATCAGGACAGGGCAGATATGCAGGAAGAGAAGCATAGAAAGCACTAGTGATTGAAGAGGATCACAAAGGGAGAAGGCTATATTAATTTAAGGAAATTCATGTTGGCATAAAAACTTTAAAGGCTCAGACAAATAACTCATGTTATTGAACTTTTCATTAGCCAACTTTACCCTCCTCTTGTTTCTCATTATTTCCAGTTTGGGTAATATTTGTAAAGCGATCTGGACATGTTAAAAAATAATATCTCATCAAAATAATCATCAAGTTCTCTTACTTGTCTGTGGCCTTCACATTTTTTTCAGAGTGAGAATTTTGAATAT
The DNA here is from genome assembly GCA_004026705.1 of Nesogale talazaci. Taxonomy (NCBI): domain Eukaryota; kingdom Metazoa; phylum Chordata; class Mammalia; order Afrosoricida; family Tenrecidae; genus Nesogale; species Nesogale talazaci. The sequence continues at coordinate 106,876 of PVJH01002243.1, read as the reverse complement.
TCAAAGTATTAGAAGACTATTAATATACTAAATCAAGCTCAAAACTAAAGTTATCTCTAATTTGGTATGGGTTTCCTGATGTAAAGTCAGACTAACAGTTTCTAGAAACCATTTGATAACTCTATTAAGAACTGTTCCTAAAATACTGTGTAATATATGCTTGACTTTTGACTTCCATTTTATTATTATTTTTCAAATGATAGTTTGTAGGAATATTAGAGTCCTAGCATGAATAAACATACTCAGCTTCCCTTGATTTATATGTAAAGATAATGTCTTATGCAGAAATACCTAGTCTTCACTATGATGCTTTAAACATGTCCTTCAGAAATGTTTCTATAGAAACTCCAGATTTTCACTCAGCATTTTCACTCATCAAAAAACAAGCAGTTTTTTGATCATTAATCATACAATATTATAAAAAAATCAAAGGAATATTGAAGCACATCTACATTTTCTTAATCACTTTCTATGAGGTTTGTTTTGTTTTGTTTTTCTTTTAGGGAAATTCTTTGATTAATTATATTGTTGAATGTATGCGCAGTTCTTTAAATAAGAGAAAGTTACTGTAAAGATGTATGGGTATTCCATTCCCCAACCTATAAAACAATTGTTTAAAATAAAGTTGATATTATATCAGACATTTGAATCAATTGAAGGTATTTCAGTTCACAAAATTTGCTTTTAAGAAAGTAAGCATTTTGTTAGCATCAATTTTTGTCTTTTTTGCTAAAACAGTCCTGAAATGTATGGACTGTCATTAATATTTCTTATTTATTTAAAACGTCTTCTGACAAACAAACAAATAAACCATTGCTGAACCATCTCCAGGCCTTTAAGTGGCTTCCTGTAAGCTAGGCACACGGGTTGTCTCACTCTAATCATGTCTGCTTTCAAATCAGAGCTGCCTCCAAATGTAGCAAAGGAAATGGTAATCAAACCTGGACCTCGACATCTCTAATATATGCTACTCCAATTGGAGTTTTTCCTTTTGAATTCTTAATTAAAAAAACAAAACTTTTAATGAGAGGCCGTCTGTGTGTGAAGCTGTCAGTACTCCTCTTGCCCTTGATGTATACACCAAAAAGGGAGATATTTCACTTTTAAAAGAATCTCCTATTTCTTCAGGCATTTGTATTCAAACATGTTCTCTCTTTCTTTCTCCTGGGAGAACAGCTCTACTCTTCAAATGAAAAAGAAATAATAAAACACATCAGGAACAGTGGGCCTCAGACCTAACGTTTCTCTCCTTGTCTTGGAATGTTATTTCCATATAGAAAGCTACTCTAATGGGACACTTGTAAATGGCAGGGAATTTAGCCCTCGTGGAGTCTTCTCCAGAAATTGGATTTTTGCTTAAGCAAACAGCAAACCATGCAGCAGGGGAAAAGCTATTTATTTGGCTGCCCGTTGAAGAGCCTTACAAAAATACAATTCAGTCCGTTCTGACTGTTGAGTCAATCGCATCCATTGGAAAACAAAATCCTGTTACTTGTGTTAGGTAGCAGGCAGGCTCTTCCCTATAACAGTTCATCTCAAATGCACTTTAATGATATTTTTCTTGATTACCCTTTTCTTAGCAATAGCAGCTTTTGCAGTTTACTTTCACATTAAGGAAGGGTAAAAGGCTTATACCAGCAGCCAACTTCTGCCTCGTCTTTGGAGGGATTATTTAGAATCTTTGCTGTTCAAACACACACACATTTATACTAAGGAAAGTTAATCTTCAGTTTACAACATTAAATAATGCCATTCAAACTGCCTTATGACAACACGTTTGCCTTCTGAAATCAGATTTAATTTCAAAAAGGTTCTTATGATTTATGTAAGAAAAAATGTTTCCTAATCTTTCCATTTGCTTCCTAATTTTAGTATCAAGGATTTTCCCTGCCACCCCCCAAAAGCTCTTCTCATGTTTCCAGCGTGCCATTCTAAATGATAACAGAAAATATCTCCACTAGAGAGTCATCTTTTAAGGATAATGCAGATAAAAGTAGCTCTTAACAGGGGACAGACCTACTCATTTAAGCTTTGTGAATATTCGCTTACACTTGCTGACATTTAAGAGTGTTCTTTGCAGAGAGTAGAGCGACTTTCACTGTATTTCTCAGAAACAGCTTTTCTATAGGAAACTGATTCCCTCTTTCTACTAACAAGTTTTATAGTTAAATATCAGTCCAGGAATGATATATCTCACTATTTTCTCCTCTTTCCTATGATAAAAACTTGATATTTGACTGCAATTTAATTCTGCCATCAAAAAGAATGCATTGGACAGTGACAGTATTTTTTTCCCTTGGATACATTACTGAAATAGAAAAGTGAAAGATTCAGGTTTCTCCTATGATTTTAGGAATAATTTACTCACCAGTGGACTTTGTTAGAAAAAAAATTTGGTACCCAGAAATTTTAGAACAAGATATGGCTAAACTTTACAGAGGAGTGTGTTATACATACATTGAGAGTAAGCTTTTTTGTTTACATTTGATATCACTGATGAGATTATAAATAATTTGTATTGATTGCTACCATGCTGTGTGGAATTTTTCTTTTAAAAGTTCCCCTGCTGCCATTGAGATGGACATATCTGCCCTGGTAAATAGTCAAAAAAGCATACAATAAAATATGCATGTATTGATTAATTAGAGCAGGAAGCATGGATTGAATTGCATGTGTTGTCATGGCTATTGGGTGCCTTGGAATATGTTGCAACTTCTCATGAACCTATGTACAAAAGAACAAAATACTTCCAATGATATGCCATTTTCAAAATTGTTGTGCTTGACTCCACTGTTGCATCACAGAATCAATCAATCATTTATTTCAATGAAGGTCTTCTACCCCCCTCTACTTATGAAGTACAATGTCCTTCTGCAGAAATTACGCAGTCCTGGTAATATGTCAAAACTACAGAAGTCAAGGTCTCACCATAGGCATTTTTAAGGAGTTTCTTCTCCAAATATCACCTTATTTGTTCTTCTGACAGTGCATGGTAATTTCAGTATTCTCCACCAATACCGTGATTTGAATGCATCCATTTTTACCTGGTGTTGCTTATTCATTGTTAAGCTTTTTCATGAATATAAGGTGATGCAAACGCCAAGGCTTGGAACTGATTCACCATAGTCTTCAAAATGAGATAGTGGCATCTTTACTTTGTGCCACTTTAAATATATGTTACCAATGAAGCACACTGTCTAATTTCTTAACTCTTACTCTTATGCTTATGTATTGGGGATCCAAGTGTGGTAGTTACATAATTGTCAATATAAGGATTATTTGTGTAGGAGTGGAGTCTAGCCTGTTAATCAGATGATAACCGACGAGGTCTCTGTGTGGGCATGGTCTTCTTCCGAGAATTCTGGGAATCTGGTAATTCCTCCTTGGAGACTGTAGACACCTCTTTTTCTCTGCGGACTTCCCCGTGGGACATTGCAGGTGACATGACACATAGAACTACCCAAGTACCCTGAGCCAGACCACCCATATGGATGCAACAAGACTTCTGAAGCTGGAGAAGACACTTGGAGACCCCTGCCAGCCCTGAGATGTTTACTTTGGCACTGGATCCAAAGGCACTCTGTGATCGCCCTGCATTTGGCATCATTGCATGTGCTTTGTGTTCTGAAGAGGACTTTATAGATTGGCATCAGACATATGGGCTAAAATAAGACATATGGTCTTGGACTGAACTGGGTTGGGATGTTTTCTTAATGTACAATTGCACTTTACATAAAACTCTGTTATATACATATGAGTATTTCCCCGAATTTGCTTCTCTAGTCTACCCAGACTAACACACTAAGTAAAGCAAAATTCTTAATGACTTCAAAGTTTTCATTATGTGACTTATTACTCAGGTGTGAGGATCCTTATTTCCTTTGTCTTGAATTATAACCCATATGGAATCCGTTGTCTTGAATTCATCAGTATGTCCTTCAAGTCCTGTACACTTTCAGCTTGTTTCATCTGCTTGTTGAAGGTTGTTGAGTCTTTCTCAAATTCTGATGCAACATCTGCTTTTGAGATGTTTCCTTAGGGTTCACATTAATATTTGTTGAAAAGATACAATCATGACACACAGTTTCTGATTGGAAGCCATCCAGTGTCCTTATGTCTGTTTAATTGACTTCTTCTTGGACTATATATAGCTTTTACAGAAGCATAGTCAAATGTTCTGTAAATTCTATCCTTCACAGTTTAATTCTTAGTTTGTTATGTCCCACATTGTCTAATGTCTTTCATAGTCAATAAAAAAGTAATTATTTAACTGTTCCCCTAATACTGTGTCCTCCACTGAATTATGCTTTAAATTTTCACATCTCCCTGACAATATATTGCTTCAATTATGTTTAATGTCTTAAACTATATAAGACTAATGATATTATTAATTTCTGCATTCTGTAGTACCACCTGTCTTTGGAATAGGCATGAAAATAGGCAAAAGTTCAAGTCATTTCTTTGTGATAATGCTTTTATTATTAATTAGTATTTTGCACATCCTGCAGCTGTGTTCTTTTATCACACAGTCCTATTTTTCAGATTACTTCCTCACCATTCATATGATGACTTTGACTTTATACAGTCTTAACTCATTTAAACCCTACAGTATGCCCTTGTTCTTTTTAGACTGCTATATGAAGGGGTACACCCCACCAAAGAAACAAACGGAAAATCAGAAAAGCTCTGTTTCACTCAATCTTGCATTTTGTGATGGCCAATTCAAGAGAACAGAGAGTAGCTGTAAAATTGTATTTCCTGTTTGGGAAAGATGCCACATTACTGTTGTGATCTTGAACACAGCTTACAAGGACAGGTCTATGGGAAAAACTCAAGTGGATGAGTGGTTTCTAACTTGAGAAAAGGGAAAATGTTGATGGATGACAAACCTTGTTCTGACATCCATAAATTTTCAGGATGGACTAAAATTTGGGCAAAATTTGTGCACTTGTGCTCAATGGCCTATGGGAGACCATTGAAGAGATGGGGAGGTTATATGGACTTTTATGGAACCCGATTCAACAAATTTAGTGGACAATTTGGCAGTGAGAAGGGGCACTGCAGAATTTGTGCTTCGGGTTCTGACTGACTAGGAGAAAGAGCATCAAGTGGAATAAAAGTACAGCCCCAGTACAACCCAGAGTTGTTGGTTTCCTGGTGACCAGACATGGTGCTATTCTTATAACCCCAAAAGCAAACATCAGTCAAGCCAGGGGAAGGCAGCTTCATCACCTTGTCCCAAAAAAGCTTGTCAAGTAAAATCAAAGATCAAGATAATGCTTGTTCGTTTGTTTGTTTTATGTAAGGGAGACAGCACATCTGGAGTTCATTTCACCAGGTTAGACTGTTAATCAGGCTTTATATTTAGAGCAGTGATTCTCAACCATCCTAATCCTGTGACCATTTAATACAACTTCCCATGTTGTTGTGATTCTACAACCATATTATTTTCATTCCCACTTCATAACTGTAATTTTTCTACTGTTATGAGTCACTAACTCCTGTGAATAGGTTGTTTAGGCACCAAAGTGGTCATGACCCACAAATTGTGGACCGCTGATACAGAGATTATGAAAAAATTGTGTGACAGTCTGTGACAAAAAAGAACTGATGTGTGGCAGACAGGGGACTAGTGTTGATTCCATAACTACACAGCTACTCGTGCAGCCATGGTAGTGTGCCGCTTTTGGTTTAAAGCAGTGTGCCTCTTTTGCCCCAAGAACTTTACTCCCCTGAGCTCACTCCATGCGACTTCACTTTGTTTCTGTAAATGAAGAGGGTGAAGAGGGACATTAAAGGACATAAATTTGAACACATAGAAGGGGTGGAGAAAAAAATGAGGGAAGTGCTGTAATCAATCCAAACATAACTTTGAAAACTGTTTCCAAGAATGGAATCACAGATTTGATAAAAATGTTAAGTGTAATGGAGAGTGCTTTGAAGGTTTTAAGATTTTTTTTTAAAAAAGAGAACAATAATTAAATATATAACTTTTTTAAAGAATTCCATTTTGAGGGGGCACCCATAATCTATATTTGGTTAATGTATATGGTTTGCAAAATAAATCTCCTGGAATTTCCATTTTGGGGTGAAATTATCCATCATTTATCATGATGTATATAAATGCTTAGCTATTCCACTAAATAGATCTGATCTACTATTATCTGTTTTAAGCCAAAGAGCAATGATGATAATCTTCAACCAGCTAGTTCCACATCTGTAAACAGTTAACTTTGGAAGACTGGTGTGATAGGTTTATTTTAGCATAGAAACTAAAGGTAACTTGTAATCATGTCTCGCTCTTAGTTTAGTTACTTGATTCGGAAACTTAGGGTCACAACTTTGAGGGACTTTCTGGTTCAAGGGTCCTGTGCTGTACTCAGTGCTTCTAACCAGGTAGGCATGCAAGGGATAGAAATGGCTCTGCATCCCCAGAGTAGGAGGAGAAGAAGGGGAATCAGGAAGAGGAAGAGAATGTGGGATTTGTGACTAAATGTCTGTTGAAAAAAGGCAACTGTATTTTTTCCAGGAGACCAGAAAAAATGGATTTTGCCCACCTATGATTAATAACCACTTTCACCCAAAACAATGGTTTAGCTAAACTAGTACAATATTCTACTATGAGTATCCTGTTCTTTTAAGAAGTAACTCTTTGTCTGTTCATTCGTGATAACACTGTGGCTCTCCTGTTGCTGTAATGCTCAGCATTCTCTTGGAATTTCACATATTCCCTATGAAAAAAAGCTAGAATAAAGAGCCTTGTAATGTGTTAAAAAATAATTTTTCATTTGATACCTTATGGTTCGCAATGGAATATTGTGTGATACAACGCCAGCAAAATGAACTTCGTGGCTGGGAAGGTATTCAGAATATGGCTGGGAAGAAAGGCCTCTGCAAGAAGGGACCATATCCATGAGGTGAATGGAATAGACCTATTTAGACCTACATTTGCTCATGTGGTGTAGCTCAAAATAGACTGCTTCCATAATTATTTATCATCAGAGTGTGCAATGTGCAGATATGAATCTATGAAAAACAGGTGTTTTAATGAGTGAATAGCACACAGGTTACTGATATGTCATGTGTTAATGAGCTGAAATAAATATTTATTTATCATTTATAATGAAATAATCATAGGATCATAATGCTGGGAGTGAGAAATTAAAGAAAATTTTATCATTACATTCATAGTTAAAAAGAAAATTTAAAAATCTATCATAAAGTATAACGCTGTCAGTGATAAAGTAATATCCATAGAAATATAAGGGAAACCACTCAGAGACCAGGTAAGAGTATTATTCAATTTTGCAAGCCAACTACTACTAAAGGTAGTGAAGAAATACCAAGAACATACTGCATGTTTTCAAATCAGATAAACAGTATGTGAAGATGGAATATTTTCACCATGTTAATTCAATTGAAATAGAAAGAAAATATTTTGAGAAGTTGGACTTTATGAAGAAGAATAAGACATCAGGGGTTGAGGAAGGTTTATTAGCAACCTGTGATATGCAGAGGAAACAAATTTACTTTCTTTTTTGGCGGGTACATCACTGCCCCCTGGTGGTCATAGGAGCTACCCAGCCTTGCTCCTGGAGAGCCGCTGCTGGATTTGAACCACCAAGCCTATTGGCCCCAGTCCCTCACTCAACCACTACGCCACCTGGGATCAGCCCACAAACTTACTTTCTAAAGGTGAGACGGAATTGAAGCATCTGCTGGAGCCACGGGCTCCAGGTGCCATGTATACTGGCCCTTGAGGCAGGTACACAAAAATCTTCACAATTAAATCAACAGACAGCATGATAAACAAAGATTCAAGTTGGATGCTCATAACATGAGCACAGTCTGCTTGCTTAAAATTTCATTCAAACTTTCCTTAAAACAGTTTCCATTTTTCTAGTATTTATTTTGACAACATATATTTTATGCTCTTTAATTACAGTGTCTGCTCAAGTTTATTACTTGAGTTAAAGTATGCTTGGCACATAATTTCCACACACCAGTTGATTATTGAATAAAAAATGAACTTCTGATAAACATATTAAAAAATAACTAAAAGCCTCTTTAGGATTTTAGAGAGGAGCAATTATAGACATAAAAGCTAGGTTTGAGTGGACCTTTCATAATAATAGACTTTAATATTTTTTGAAATAATATTTATCATTTAGAGACAAACTTTAGCAGTTAGCAAGTCAAACCAGTCATGGATTATTAAATTCACTCTATAATTTTCTTCCCTTTTGTATTTACTTACAATTGAATCACACTGCTGGAACAAGCTCAAATACTCAAGTAAAATCTGGTTTATATACATCTAACTTTTGATGTTATCAGGAATTCAGCTTCTAGCTTTATTTTTCTATATGGTAGTTTGATTCTCATGCAGATTCACATGACCTTTTATAAATCAGATATTCTAGACTTACCATCATAAAGTTAAGAAACTCCAACAAAAGGACATCTTTTTAATATTTCTGGTAAAAGTCTTAGAGGATGCTTGTTTCATTCTTGTTTTGTTATTTTCTATATCTGGGCCAATCCTAATGACTACAGAGCGGAAGCTATCTTATTTCCCAGAAGGCATCATGTGTTCTAGCTTCTGGTTGTCGTTGTTGTCATTGTTAAGTTCACTTTTATCATTTTTGGCTCACAGCAACCCTATCTAAAAGAGAACAGAACAACTGTATTCTTTACACCATCCTCACAATTATTCTTATGTTTTAGCTGATTGTCTCAGTCACTGTGTCGATTCATTTCAATGAGGCACTTCCTCTTCTTAACTAACCCTCCATTTTACCAAGAACAAGGTCCTTCTCAGAGGCTGGCCTCCCCTGTGAAAGAGTCCAAAGGATGTGAGATGAAGTCTCACCACCTTTGCCTATCAGGAGCATTCTAGCTAGACTTTTTTTAAGACAAAGTTGTTTATCCTGTTGCAGATAGCAGTACTTTCAACATTCCTCACCAACACCACAAGTGTCTCAAACCATTTGTCTTCTTATTCAATGTCCAATGCATTTGGGGCCATTAAAAAATTCCATGACTTGGGTCTGGTGTAACTTGGTTTTCAAAGTAACACTCCTGTAAAGAGGTTCTATAAACCAATTCTATAAAGAGGTTTTGTGCAACAAATTTACCTAATACAATGTGTCACTTGATCTCCTGACTGTCGCTGCCATGAACCTAGATTTTGTATAAAATCCTTGACAACTTCTATTTTTTGTCCATTTATCAAGATATTACCTATTGATACAGTTGTGAGCATTTTTGTTTTCTTTACATTGAGTTGTCTGTCATCCATATCAGAAGCTGAGATCCTTCATTTTCATCAACAAATTTCTCATTTTCAGCACAGAAGGTTGTGTCACCTGAGTACAATAGGTTGGTAATTAGCCTTCCTTCAAAGATGATGCATCTTTCTTTATACTAGTCAGCTTCTCTGATTATGTGCTCAACACACGGTTTGAATACGTACTGCATTCCCTTTTTCTGTTTACATATTTGCCTTTTGATCTGTCTCCTGATCTCACATGAAGTATACTGAAGTGTTCTGGAGTTCCCATTTTTCTCAATGTGTGTTATGATCTAACACTGTCAAATGACTTCTCATAGATAAGAAACACAAGTAAATATCTTTATGATATTCTCTAGTCACATCTAAGATCTACCAAATATAAACAATGCTATATCTCATCCTAAAATTTTCCTGATGCTCACTGTCAATGTACTCTTCCAACCATTGTCAGGTGATACTCAACAAAATGTTATTTGCAAATTATATCCATCATATTAATCTATAATATTCACATCCTGATGGGATGGGTATAATATATATATATATATATATATAGATCTCTTCCAGATAGGAGGCCAAGTAGCTGTCTTACAGATTTCTTGATAGAGAGGAATGGGTTCTTCTAGTGATTCATCACATTGTTGAAACATTTCAATTGGTATTCCATCAATTCCTGGAGTCATATTTTTGCTAATACTTTCAGTGCAGCTCATGTTTCTTCCTTAAGTATCACTGGTTCTTGCTTATATAAGACCCCCGGAAATAGTAGAATGTCAATGAGTTCCTTTTGGTACAATGCTTCTATAACTTTTCATCTTCTTTTAGTGCTTGCAGCCTAATTTAATATTTTGCTAATAGAATATTTCAGTATTGTAACTTAAGACTTGAAATTTTTTTTAGCTTTTTTTTCTCAGTTTCAGATATACTGTGTTCTTTCTTTTTGCTTTTTTTGGGGGAGTATCACTGCCCTCTGGTGGTCATGGGAGCTACCCAGTGCTGCTCCTGAGAGCTGCTGCTGGATTTGAACCGCCAAGCCCATGGCCGCAGTCCCGCACTCAACCACTTACACCACCGGGGCTCAGCCCCTTCCTTTTTGCTTTTATAACTCCAGGCCATTGCATATTTCATTATAATGTTTCACTTTGTAATTGTGAGTTTTTCTTTGGAATTTTCTACTTAGCTGTTCAGTTAATCATTTCTTCCATTTGCTCTATGTGCTATATGATTAGGAGCAAGTTCAAGAAGTCTTTTCTAACATCTACTTTGTTGTCTTTTTATCTTGACTTTTAAATTCTTCATATACAGTGTTCTTGATGTCATCACATTGCTTAGTAGGCCTTCTGCATCTGTTCTTGACATGCTCTCCAAATTTGAATGGGATGTACTAAACGTTGCATTTTGACTCCTGATGACTTCTCTTTCTCCTGTCTTCATTCTCTTCAACTTCCACCATTGGGCATCAAGAAATGTATTAAGACACATCTAAAACATGCGGTTTGAAAGTAGTTAAATACTCTAATGTAAAACCATGAGGTTCTTTCCTAAAAAATAAATACATTTGGGAAATACAAAATCCAAACCAATGTAGAAATGTAATGTATTTATTTGTGTTTGCTTGTTTGCAGGTGTGAAGAAACACATACAAATTTACTTAATCTTCATCTACTCAATAATATTCTGTTTATTAGTTAGATCTGAAAGCAGGAGTTGAATTTTTCCTACTAACTATGCTAAATAATCATCCTCACAATTGAGATCTCTATGGTTCATATATTCTATATTAGGGTCATATGCAAACTTGGTCACACTGGATTAACATCTTCAGGCAAGACATGCATAAAATGTGAAATGGTATAAAGATAGTGCCATACAGACAGAGAGGTGCAGATATACACAGCATCAGGTTGTCAGTTATCCATTCATCAGGACCCCAAGGTATAGATGTAGTACTAGTTGTAAATTCCCTTAATCATATCACACATCTCCATAGTGTCTATAAGTAACTAACAAAATACATTGTTAAATGATGTCTCAACTTCAGATACACTGTGCTTCCATAAATCCACATCAGTTTCCTATATAAAAATGAAAATACAGTAGTCTGGTGAAAGCAGTTGTTCATTGATCACTACTTGCATCTCTAACCAGTCACATGCAACTCTGAGGAAATCCCATGCTGTCTGCCCACTAGCTTTATGTTCTAGGAAATACCCTCCTTCCAAATTCTCTGAAATTGTCATATAGCAACAATTCTGTTTAGAATTTTATAAATTATTATAGAATCATGACCTTCTACTGACCTGAGTCTGAAGACTTGAACTTAGATTGCCTTTTAAAGATTACGTGTTTATTTTTACATTATTGCCCTACATCTTCTAGTCGATTTTGTTTTGACAAAAAAAGATTGAATGATGTTAGTACAAACTATTTTATACTTTACTCATGCTCTGCTCTCTCCCTGGGGGTGGGTTCTATTCTGCTTGTTGAGGAATTGCCAGCTGTTAGCGTTAGTGTCATTAGGCTATTAAAGTTTGTTGAAAGTATATTTCTTCTGCATCTCTTGGAGGCCTTTTTCAGTGACACCTCATTTCTTTTTCATTGTGTTCACCCTTAATTATTGTGTCACAAAGTTATTTTTGCATAACTCAAATCTCTTGCAATAGTTTGCCTTTCTGTTAAGAAAACAACTTTATTTCCTTTTGGTTTGTTTGTCTCCCCAAATTATGTAAAATTGATGATCATATGTCTAATATTCAATTTCAGTATGCTCTGGATCAGTTATTCTCAACATGTGGGTAGCGACCCGCTTGGAGGTCAAATGACCCTTTCACAGGGTTAGTCCTGTTCATACCAGTAGCAAAATTACAGTTGTGAAGTAGCAAACCAAAATCATGTTAGCGTTGGAGAGACACCACTACAGCATGAGACATTAAAGGGTCGTAGCATTAGGGTGGTTGAGAACCAGTCCTCTAAGTTATCTTTGTGAAATGTCATGATATTAAGGCAGAACATTCATGGAATATTGAGTGCAGTGTGAATGACAGAAACATTATTATTAGAGAAGAATTTGAAAATCTGAATTCAAATTTATAGTGGTTTCCTGTTACATTTATATGAGAGTTATATCATTAAATATTCATTTCTTATACCTTTAGTATAGGACTAAAATTAATTACATAGATAATGTAATATGAAATCGATATTGGGAGCAAGAAATTAAAGAGATTTGTAAGGAAGAAGGAAAAGAATGAGAAAATGAGAGAAACAGCACTATCCTTACTTTTGTTTCCTCAGCTGTTATGACATTTTTCAGAATATAAATTAACTTATTTTCAGGTATCTATAGCATAGATTTGCTAGCAAGTCAATACCTTATTATAAATAGTATTCTCTTTAAAATAAGAGTATTATTTAATTTTCACTATATTATGCTCTTTAAGTTTTAATATATCTATTTTCTGGTTATCAAAATAGCAAAGCATATTACAAGTAAATTTAGGTATTTCACAAATAGAACACATAGAAAGTTTCAGACCTTTATCATTTTCATTCCAGAGAACTTTCCGCTGATTGTCACTCTCAGTTCCTATGTATGTTTCACTCCATTTTTATTCACCATATAAATCAAAAACTTTTATAGAAATGAGATCAACCTTAGCAATATATATGTTTGCTTTACTTAATATATTCTGTTTATTTTCTGTGTCATTATGTGTTGATTTGTTGATTTTTACTTCACAGGACATATTGCTTTAGCTAGTGGGATAAAATTATGTATACTAGATAACTGGAACTTAAATTTTCACCCCCACTCTTACTGACTACGATATGGTATATTTGCACAAATTGTTGGTGCCTGGTTCACTAAGAGTTACCCCAAGTCAAAATTTTTTATGGCAACCAGTCCAATGTCCCCAGTTTGTGTAACTGTTGACCACGCTCATTGGTAGCTTATAGGCTAGAAGCTCGAGTACACACCGGGTTCTCTCAAGGAAACTCCCTGGTGATTGACTTTCAGAAGACCAGCCAGAAGGTGAGCAGAGGAGGGCAACCAAGCACAATGATCCATCTGCATCGTGCTCCATCCCAAGGGGGCAGACAACAGAAACGTGGGTGAAGGGATACAGTGGTCAGTGTAAGACATGAAAAAATATTACCAAGGATTCATGAGGAAGAGAGGGTGGAAGAGGGGGAAATGAGCTGACACCAAGGGATCAAGAAGAAAGAAAATGTTTTTGAGAATGATGATGGAAGCATCTGTACAAAAGGGCTTGAAACAACAGATGGATTGGAATAAGAACTGTAAGAGCCCCCAATAAAATGATTCAGAAGAAAATCCTGTGTAATTCAGTTCTATGCTGTCACCATGAATAATTAAACTTAGAATCTAGATGGTACAAGTGAATCTTGCAGTATAGTGCTGTGGGTCAGAATTGACTTGATGGCAGGAAGTTTAGGTTTTGAGATGGTTCAAATGTGTCCGAGGCTCATGGCTAGCTGAATGATTAATGACTCAAATCCTTTCAAAACCCATGGATAACAAGCCTAGCGATTTGCTTCTGAAAGGTCACGAGTCTGAAAACTTTACATAACAGTTCTCCTCTGTACATTATGAGTCAGAAACAAGTTGAGGACAACTTACAGCAATAATACTGAAGGAATTCATTTTGGTGAGGTCAACGTGTGGCTCTGTAAGAAACTCCATGATCAGTTCTCTGTGTTTGATATGCGGTGCTAGGTAAAATGCAAGGGAGGATGCTAATGAAAATTGATAGAGAAGCCATCTTTTATCCCTCACCTAATTCAAAATCATGAAGATAAATGTGCTTTCCCATGTCTTTCCTGCTCTGACCTCTTCTCTACCACAATGAGCTGTTTTTTACTTCACAAGTCACGCAACTTCACAGACTAAAGCTATTGGTCTCAGCGGCTCTGTTCAGCCTCAGAGGTCACAAACACTTCCACTCTGTCCAAGCTTTCACGGATCAGTTTCTTTGTAGGATTCCATTGCTTTGATCTTTGATGGATTACTGGATGGATCAGGATTTCTATGGAAGCAGATTTGAGAGCTTTTGCTGTCGGTAAAAATTTGGGCAAGTTGTCCTTTAAAAGCTTGTTAGACATAGTAGGGCATAGCCATAACAGACATAATATCGATTAGCATGATGCTGGCCTTAGCAATGGTCTCTAAATTGTTAAGTTAATACAATAAGAGTCATGGAAGTGCTTTACATATATTTGATATGGTCCATTCTGTATTGCCAGTGTTAATTATTATAAAAGCATAACATTACACCATAATATTTATCTATGTAGAGTAACTACTAAATAGTTAAATCTATTTAATCATGTCAGGACCCAAATGTTCTATGTGCCTAGAGTTTAGTAATCCTTTTCCATGAAAACAAAATTGAAACCTTTGTAGAATGTTTATTTCAATGGAATAATGGACAGTTTATTTCACCTAAATTGAACATTTTGCTTTTATAGTTCTAATGTTGCAACATTTCATTTTAAACTTTGGGTAATTTTAAAATTTGCTTTTAGCAAGGCAGAAACGTGCTTCTTTCAATATGCTAATTTAAAAAACAAATGAAATATTAGTTTATTTTTTAATGTTTTATATTAAGTATCTTTTTGTAAATATATATTTTCTGTTTCAAAACATATTGGCACAAGGAGAATCATGAGGGTGTCTTGTTTCATTTCTAGCTGTCCTTAAATCACTGTATTTCTGCTGTCTGTATGTTTTAGTGATAAGAGACCATTGCGTACTTTATACTTCCACTGGAGTAAAAGTCAAAAAGATTTTGATGCTGAAGTTTGAGAAATGACTTTTTTTCCTATGGCAGAGGTTAACTATTGATTCAATTAAGAAAACCTAATATTCACCAGGTGAGAAAGTAGACTTTATACATTTAACCAGGGTAAATTTTTTGAGTAATTCCCAGATTTCTGTCTGCCTTGATTGAAGTTCAATTGACTCAATATATCATTGAAGGAAGATGTTTGAATAAGTATTCCCTAGGTATTTGAGCCAAATTCACTATTTTTGTCTGTTCTTTTTAGCATAGACTTATAGTCTGGTGGAAATTTTTTAGAAAAAAGTGAGTGAATATGTTAATTTATTTGAGAAACTGACTTCCTGAGTAAATGCTAGTAAAATGCTTCCTAGTAAAATGCTGAGTATTTTACTATTAAAATAATATGAAAAATGGAATCATGTTTCTTAAATACTTTTTAAAGGTTTTTTTGAAAAATACACTTAATACTTGAAATATATTAATTTTTTTCACCACTATTATTTACCTTCAAACTGTTCCCAGTTCATGGAGAGTCTATGTACAACAGATAGAAATGTCCATTCCTGCACCATCTTCAAGATCATCTGGTATATTTGGTTAATTATAGCCACTGTGTAAAAGAACATTTTTCATCCAAGAGGATCATCTTCCATCACTACTTTGCATAATAATATTCTACCATGAGCCACAGGCTTTCTTTGACTAATTTTCAGAAGTAACTAACCAGACCTTTCTTTTCCCTTTGTTTTCATGTGGAAACTCTGTTGATACCTCTCCATTATAAGTAACCTGACTGAATTTGAGATAACCGTGGCACAACTCTAGGCATCGTAGCAGCCCCTAAGATTGCACACATGGCCACAAACCGAAAGGCAGGCAGAGTCCCTCAAAAGGCAAGTAGGAGGTCTTTTCACTTGAGCTACTTTTCCCAGACCATTTTCCATGAGAATGGGATGTGCTAAAGACAACCAAAACGTGATTTGGGCACGTAGAGCTAGATACAAATGGCCTTCTTGCTGCCTTGTGAGGCATGCCCTGGGCTGAGGAGTAAAGAGTGGCACTTTGAAAGCGCAGACTGCTCCACGGGAGAAAGATAAGGGCTCCTCCTTCCGGAAGGAGTTGCACTCTCAAAAAACCCACTGGGGCATGTCGACCCCGCCCCTAGGACCACGACGAGTCACAATGGACTCTATGGCACTGGGTTTTGTTGTTGGTGTTTGAGCTGTCTTCTAAATAGGCATATTTGTTATCCTGGCAGTCCATGCTATTTTTATTATTCCTTGCCAATACCATATGTCAGTTGCATCAATTATTTACTGCTCTCTCATAGGAACTGTTTATCTTTCACATATAGGAGGTGATTAAAAATATCAAAATGTAAGTAAGGTGAACCCTGCTGCCTAAGGTGAGAAGTTTGCTCTTCAACACATTAAAAAAAATTATTGGTAGCAGATTTGCTGTATGCACCACATGCTTTAGTTTCCTGACTATTTTTTCAATGGGGAATGATCATGGGTTCAACCAAAATGAAACAATTATCAGCTTCATTATATTTTTCATTTATTGAGATGTTTATTGCTACAATTGTGTGAAGTTCTATTTTCTTTATTTTGACACTTAATCCATACTACAAGCTATATGCCTTGACCTTGAGCAGTAATACCTCAAATGTCTCATATTTCAACAAGAAAAGTTCTGCAGATTAAAGGCTATTCATAGGCCTTTACCTAGCTCTCGTGTCACTTTCCTCATCCTATACTCTATGCTTTCAGATTATTGCAGAGCATAGATTTTGAATACACATCTTGAAATGCTACAGCCCCGATGCACAACTTTTCTGATTTTCAACAGTGCCATATCGATTCGCTCTGTCTTGATCTAAGTACAAGAACAATTAGTGTTCTGAAACCCACACTTTTCATAATGCCTTTTATACTTTCCTATAATCCTCCCAGTCAAATGCCTTTGAAAAGTCAATAAAATAGAAGAAGCACCTTTTTTTTTAAATATTCTCTTCTTTCAGGCAACATTTATCTGATATCAGTAAAAGTATTCCTCACTCCTAGTATTTTGAATATGACTTGAATTTCTGGAATAACTCTGTTACTGTACTGCTACAACTGTTGTTGAATAATCTTCAGCATGTTATACAGATGATATTGCTTAATGATTTCTGCATTCCAATCTTATCGGATCACTTTTCTTTGTAAATAGTACAAATATGACACTTTTAGAGTCAGGTAAGCTATCTCTTCCAAATTTCAAGACATAAATTCATGAAAACTTCCAGTGCGGAGTCTGTTTTTGAAAACATTTCAATAAATATTTGATCAATATTTGAAGCCTTTTCTCTTTTGTTAAAGTTTGCAATAGATCTTGGGTTTCTCCCATGAATAAAATTGGTTATTCAACTTCTTAACATTGTTGAGGGTTAACCAATTCTTGGTAGAATGATTCTGTATTCCTCATGTCTGTTTAGATATTATTGCATCACTTATTATTTTACTCATATAATCCTTCAATATACAAGTAGTGGTATATTGTCTTAATTTTTTTCACCTTCTAATATTCTCAGCATGTTCTCCTCTTTTCATTTTCTAATTCCACACATTTGCACACTGTATCTTAAAATTACTTTAAATTTATCTTAAAAACTTTAATTTATCTTAAATTATTTTTATGTTCTTAAGCTAGATTTTGAAATTTTCTATTAGTATTTTACTTACTTTATTTCATTTCACTTTCCATTTGCTTTAGCTACTCTATGTTCAAGAACATGTTTCAGTCTCTTCTTATATTATCTGTGTACTTTGATTTCTTTTCTTTTAATGACATTTGCTTTCTTCATGTGTGATATTTTTGATGTCATCCACCCAACAGTTCATCTTGTCTTAGGACATTCAAGTTCAATATTTCAAATATACTTTTGAGATGCTTTCTGAACTCAGATAGGTTATACTCAAATTTGTACTTTGATTTCTTTTTGTACTTTGATTCTTCTGAGCTTGTTTTAAGTTTATTCAGCCTCAATGTATTTTGAAAATGAGAAATTGATAGTCTCATTCTAGGTCATCCTCTGGACTTGTTTTGACTAACGATATTGAGTTTCTTCATCATCTACATGTATAATTGCCATTTATGTTAATAAATGCTATTCACAGGTTTTTTTCATAAGAGTAGTTTTCTAAAACTCCCTTTTTTTGGTCATGGTCAATTTAGGAGAACAACTTGTTGCTATTTCCTGCTTTGGAAAAATGCACAGAAATTGTTGATGCTGGCCAGAGCATACAAGGACAGCACTATGAGAAAAAAACTCATATGTATGTTTGATTTTCTTGTATCAAAGAAGGTGAAATGTCAATTGATGACAAATCTCATTCTGCATATCTGACAACTTCCCCAATGGATGAGAAGTTGCCAAAATTCATGAACTTGTGCTTTAAGGCCAGAAACAGACCATTAAAGAGAAGGGGAAGTTATCTGCTGGACTACCTTGGAGTTCCATTAAGCAAATTTTAGTGGAAGATTCGGGAATGAGAAGTGTTGCTTGAAAATTTGTGCCCTGGGTTCTGATTGGCCTGAAACAAGTGCCTTGAGTGGAAACATTCCAATCTTTGAAAGAACAGCTCCAAAGAGATGCAGACTTTTCCCCAAGGTCATTACTGGTGAGGAGTTATGGTGCTAGACTTATGACCCTGAAAACAGACATCAATCCAGGCAGTTGCAGCTATTGTCACCTCACACACACACACACACACACACACACACACACACACACACCCTAGGGAAGTTTGTAAAGTGAAATCAAAGATCAAGATGATGTTTATTTTTTTCTTTTTTTTATGTGAAAGTGGAAGAATGCATTTGGATTTTACTCTAACAAGTCAGAACAGTTGATATAATTTTTATCTAGAGGTTCTGAAAAGATTGAGTAACAATATGTGACAAAAAACGACCTGATCTGTGGCAGAGACAAAGGTCTAGTTGTGCTACGACAACAATATACCTGCTCAAGCATCCATCTCAGTGTTCCAGTTTAGGGCAAAAAACAGCATACCTCGCCAGTCCCACGCACCTTACTCACCTGACCTGACTCAATGAAGGGACAGCAAGGTTAGAACAGGTGAAGAAAATAATGAGAGAGGTGCTGTCAAACAGATGAGTTTATAAAATGTTTCCAAGAATACATTAAGTATAATGAGCACTTTGGTGGTGATAAGGTTGTTTTGTAAAAAATGTAAATATGCTTGTTTGAAAAAATTCTGTGTGTATGTGAACATCATTGTATAGTTAAATAATAATTGAACTAACTGATCCTCTGCCTTTTAGGTTTGTAGTTAATATTCTATTCAGTCATCATTGTACTGCAAAATAAATATTGAAATATTCTTTTTGATGACAAATGTGAAAAAACTCCCCTTGAGTTCGATATTTCCACTATAGTTAACCAGACATTCCACTACTGACGTTTTGTGGTGTTTTAAGTGTTACCATATTGGAAGATCTACCACCAGTATTTAAAACAGCTGCAAGGTCATCGAGGTGAATAGTTTTCAATGGAGCTTCCAGACTACAGTAACACTACCCAAAAGGAAAGGAATAGACTCTACACTTCTGAGGCTACCACAACCTTTTGGAGAGTAATGGAACATGGTCAGAGAAAGTACTCGATGATGAGCCCCTCAGGTTGGAAAGTTCTCAAAGTCTGACTGGGAAAGTGCTGCCTCTTCAGGCAAAATTAGCCATAAATAGATAGATAGAACCAAGGTTTAGAACTTAACTTGGCTAAAGGGGGGATAGCTGTACACATCCCTTCATCATAAGAATGTAAAATGTATGAAGTGTGAATTTAGGGAAATTTAAACGCATCCAAATGAAATGAAACATATAATGTTTCATATGTTAGGCTTTAGTAAACTTTAATGAACTAATATTGGTCACCTAGAATGAACTACTCATGTGGTTTAATGTATTGGATGACAAATTCAAGAGGAATGGTGATTCATTGAATCTATGTGCTATGAAGATAAAAACATCTATATAATGAGACATCAATATCAGCGGAAGGATAACTAAAAGCTTACTATGAAGATGATACAACCTTGCCTGCTGCTAACAAAGCCCTTGCTGAAGAAAATCAATCTGTAGCTGTGTTAGTCCAGGTAGACTAGAGGAACAAATTTCATAGACATGCATATGGATATAAGGAAAGACTTTATATACAAAAGGAATGGGACACTGAGAAACATCCCAGCCCAGTCCAGATCAAAGTCATAAGTCCGATATTAACCCATATGCCCGAAATCAGTCTATAAAGTCTCCTTTCAACTCAAAGTCACAGGTCAGTGAGTGCAGAATCCCGGCTCTGACAGAGGTTTCCCTATGGCTCCTCGCTTCCAGGGCTCAGGATCCATCAACAGCATGCTGCTCCAGCTTCAGATGTCTGGCTCCATTAGAGCAAAGCCATGTGGCCTCTCCTCTGGCTCCTCCATCTTCTCAGATGCTGCCATCTTGTCTTGTCCATAATTCATCGTCTTTGAGACTAACTCCCAACACCTGGAGAAGATAGTTTCTCATCTTCATGAAGGAAATATTGCGAGAAAGTCTCAGAAGAAAGCCATGCCCACACAGAGGCCTCTTTGGCTACTAAATGGCTATCTCCAGGTTAACAGGCTAGACTCCACCCCTACACTTCAATCATAAAATTAACATAAGCACATGACTGCCACAGTAGCCTTCTGTTTTGTAATTCAGTGTAAAGAAAACAGAAACTCTCACAACTGGTCAAATAGACTTTATAAACTGAAAAAGAGGGAAATTATCAAGGACTTCAATTTGATTAGTTCCACAATCAGTGCCCATGGAAGCAGCAGTCCATAAGCAAATAATATATTCCACTGGGTCAATTTGCTGGACTAGACTAATTTGAAGGACTGAGGCATGAGGATCAAACTTTGAAGACTGGGATATGTCTTACCCAAACCAAGATATTTTCAATAGTATCATATGTATGTGAAATTTGCATATTGAATAAAAAGACCTCAGAAAATTTGATGCATTTGAAATGTGGCCTTGTCTAAGCATACTGAAAGTGCCAGAGAACAAACAAAAAAGCAGTACGGTCAGAATTCCTGTTAAAAATGAGGATGGGGGCTGAGCCCTGGCAGTGTAGTGGTTGTGTGCGAGACTGTGGCCCACAGGGTTGGAAGTTCAAATCCAGCAGCAGCTCTCCAGGAGCAAGGCTGGGCTTCCTGCTCCACCACGGCAGTGATGCCCACAAAAAAAAATGAGGATGGTGGGCTGAGCCCCGGTGGCATAGTGGTTGTGCGTGGGACTGCGGCCCACTGCGACAGAGGTTCAATTCCAGCAGTGGGGCAGTGATGTTCCCCCCCCCCAAAAAAAAAAAAATGAGGATGGTCAGACATCCTCTCACACAGTTCAGGCAAGTTATCTGGAAATATCAGTCTTTGTAAGGGGTCATTATTCTTGGTAAAGTAGAGGGCTATTGAAAAAGAGAAAGACCCCTAGAGTTATGGATTGATACAGTAACTGCAACAATGGACTCAAACATATTAATTGTGAGAATAGTGCGAGACCAGGCAGTGTTTTATCTGTGGATTTCATCAAGCACTGACTTAAGGGCCCCTAGTACCAGAATTAACACATCCTATGATTATCGAAGTCAAAATTGCCAAAATTAGTCCATTTCAGCACCACAATGATAAAGCTATCAGTCTTTAGGTATTCCTTTTTATTTTTGCTAACTTCCAATTTGCCTAGATTCATATTTCACATATTCTGCTTGATAAATATTATGAGTACTTGCAGTACTTATTTTCATTTGTGTCCCAGCACCAAACAAAAGACCTGAAAGTCTTGCTCCATCCTTGTCATGAGGTTGATTCCCTTAAAAGAACCATTTCTTCCTTAGTTATATTTTGAGTGTTTTCTAAACTAAAGGACTCATCTTTAAGCACTGCTTTAGAAACTATTCTGCTTGTATTCATAACATTTTCAGAAACTAATTCCTCTTTTTAGCCTGAAAACCTTTCTGAAATCTGTCAGACATCAGTGATCTGGTTGATTTTTGAAATATCAGTGGCAGAGCTTTCAGTTTCAGAGCTGTTGACATGTCATCATGGTACAGCCAACTAATAGGTGAGTGGATTTCACTGATAACAGATCCTCAATTAGAAGTGAAGAATGTGATTCAACATATGGTAAAATAAGAATTCAGGATTCTAACAATGATTTGGCTTAGATAAAGAAAGTATAAATAAGATAATATGTAGAATTTCAGATGGACAGATATTTTATGTGTATTGAATAGAAGGACACAGATCATGAGCCAGAGAGCAGAAATATGCATAATTTTTAGCATTTGAAACTAGACGCTTTGGTCAATGACAAGCATCATGAGTATACTAAGAATTCTTATTTTAATAAGAGAGGAATATTTTCCTTTCAAGTAGGTCTTTGAAATCAATTAGATAGGCTGTGATTGAAAATATCTTGAAAAGTTGCTTTTGTTCTTTTGTCTTTTATTTCCAAGTTTTAGTGTAGAGGACTCCTGGGTGTCTATGACAATGTGCTACTAGAGAAAGAGATTTGGCAGCAATAATTCAAAACTCAGAGAGGAGAGAAATGGAAGTGTATGTAATACAGAAATTGATGGAAAAGACATGAATTGAACATATGGAGATAAGGTGATGTCTATTTTTTTAAATGATAAGATAATATCAGTGAAATGGGCTTATCTTAAAACAAGTGGGTATCTAATTGAGGGGTGCATGAAATCCACCCGGCGGAAGCGTACCTGACTATGTGATCAAATAATCATAATATATAATTCTGAGCATCTGTTCTACAGAAGACTGTCAATGACAATGAACCCCCAAATCTATTTTCATTGTCTCCAGTTAGATTAAGTGTCTAGAGTATCCCCTTTCACTATTCATTGGGATGTGAATTGCCTTCCTATCAGGCAGAGTGCACTGGAGAGTGAATCAGTGCAGATGCTATAAGGTTAAATTTTAGCACTCTATTTCCCTTTTTTTCCCCTGGATGTTCCATTTCCCTTTTGATCCATTTTAAATTTGTTCTAGTAATTAATTTTTCTACTCCCTTTTCTATTGAGGTATATTCTTTATTTGTATATTGTTTTATGTATATGGAATCCAAGATAGGTAAATAAATAGAGATCATAGCTGGATAGAGTTAAAGAAGAAGACTCTCAACAAGATGGGTTGGCACAGTGGTTGCCTCGATGGGCTCAGACATAAGACAATTGAGATGACAGCACAGGACCAGGGAGTGTGTTGTTCTGTCCTTGATAAAATCACAATGCATAAGAAATTACTTGATGACATATAACAAGGAAAATTAAACCAAAATAAAAGAACATTTTCTATGGTTGTCAGTTGATTCCCACTCTGATGCACATTCGGCCCAATCTAGTTTGTGGCAGTCAGGTGCTTATGTTAATTTTATGATTGAAATGTAGGGATGGAGTCTAGCCTGTTAATCTGGAGATAGCATTGAGTAGCCAATGAGGCCTCTATGTGGGCATGGCTTTCACTTGAGACTACTGGGAAATCTCGTGATATTTTCCTCATGAAGATGAGAAGCTATCTTCCCCAGTTGTTGGGAGTTAATTTCAGAGACAATTAATCACAAACAAGACAAGCTGGCAGCGTTCGAGAAGCTGGAGTAGCCGGCGGAGAGACCACGCAGCTCTGCCCTGATGGAGCCAGACCTTTGAAGCTGCGGCTGCCAGATGGAGACCTCTGCCAGTGATGAGTTGCTTCTGCTGTTGATGGACCCTGAGCCCTGGAAGCGAAGTGCCCTGCCAGCACCAGGATTCTGCACCCACTGACCTATGACTTCGTGAGTCAGAAGAAGACTTTATAGATTGATTTCGGGCATATGGGTTAATATCGAACTTAGGACTTTGGACTGGACTGGGCTGGGATGTTTTCTCCATGTCCCATTCCTTTTGTATATAAAACCTTTCCTTATATCCATATGCATGTTCTTGAGAATGAATAGGAGTTTCTGAGGGGTACAGTTGGGGGGTGGGGGGGCGTTGGTAAGAACAAGGAGCTGGTGTCAAGATGTTCCAGGAAGAAAAGAATGTTCGAAACGGATTGTTATAGTAATTACACAATGCCATGTGATGGAATTGAACTAAGGAATGCTCTTATATATATGTATCAACTCCCAATAAAATGGGTATTTTAAAAAGTTATAAAATTGAAGTGATAATTGCACAACTCCTTTAATATGTGAAAAAAGTGAATGATATATAACTTATATGTCAATGAAATGTTAAAATAAATAAATACAAATAAATTTGTTTAATGAAAGAGTTAATACAGTAATGAATGGAGGAAAAGTTGGTGAAATGATTTCAAGAAGTCTCCTTTCAAAATCAGTGTCAAACAGAATGATGATTCTGTATTAGGTGATATACAGACCTCGCTCCATGGCGTAGGTTTAGGGAATCATAAGTTGAAAAGAATTGTTGAGTGTGATGAAAGTTCATAAAACCTAAATAAACATTTAAATAGCTGGTCAAGTTAGTTATATGATCATAAAAAATGCCTACACCTCGAGAGAATCTAAATCTTATTTATTAAGTTTATGGATAAATGCCCCAGACAGTAAATGAACATCAACTGAAAATGTGTTAGTAGGAAGGAAAAAAAAATCTGGCAAAATTGTGTTTCTTGAATTAGAATTTTGGAAGCTGAAATAATCCAACTTGGGAATAATCTGACCCCTGAAGCACATTTTACAAAGAACAGGGTCGAAGGCATTCTGTGACAGATAGCATTAGTGATAGAGTGGGAGGACCTGAACCTTAGGTCAGTGGTCTTTCCACTGGGAAATAAAGTGCACCGCTATGCCACAGAGGGTCAATATTGCTCTTCTTTTCTTATTTGTAGTGGATTATATTATTATTTCTCTCAGTCTTCTCTACATGACAAACATATCTCCCCCAGACATTGACTTCAGTTGACCGATAGATATAGTTTTCTCTGGTTAGTCATGCATAACTGATAGAAATCATGTTACCAGGAATCATCAAGTATCATATGTCTTGCACCTTACCACACCCACACCCACACCCACTCATATGCACCTTGTATTGGGATATTGAGTAGCCAATGTAGCACTGATATTGTCTGGCCCCTTAGATTTAAGATGGAATATTTCAGTGGCATGACTTATGCTCTAGAAGTCGTTATGCTGAGGTTAAACTTAGGTATCAGCATATCAGCAGAAAACCACATCGGGGTTGCTTTTTCTCTTGCCTTTTCCTTTCCCATTCACCTTCATTCACCTGAAAGGACTTCTTGAATAAATTAATTGTTCCCTAAAAAAACAAACAGAATAACCTAAGGCATCATAAAGTCTAAGTCTCAGAATGTCTCTTATGGTTGTTGTTTGGTGAACCACTTGGTGATGTAATCTGTGGTGCTTTTGTTAGCATTCAGCAGTTATCATAATTATATAACCTTCCAAGATAGAATGGTTAAGGATTTGCTAAGAAACATGGGTTCTAGAGTCAGGCAATCTGGGTTAAAGTCATTTAATTGCTACTCTACAATGTGGCATGAGTTACAGAACTCTGTTTTAAAAGTTACTTGTGTCTGAGAATTTATTTAAAGATGAAATAAAGGGACACAGAAACATAGAAGCCAGCCCACTGGGATGGAGGTTCAATTCCAGCAGCGGCTCCACAGGAGCATGGCTGGGCCACCTACTCTCACCACCAGAGGACAGTGATGTCAAAAAAAAAAAAAAGAAACATAGATGCATAGTTAAGCCACAGTATTATAGAGTGAACACTAATACTAATATGTAATCTGATCTAAAATATATTAATAGCAAAATAACTGCACTATATTAACTTACTATATATATTTTTAGATCAGCAAGGGCACAACCTCTAAATACTTCTTGAGGATTTTACTTTTAAGTTATTAGTTTCTGGCTGAGCCCTGGTGGCATAGTGGTTGTGTGTGGGACTGCGGCCCACTGGATTGATGGTTCAAATCCAGAAGCAGCTCTGCAGGAGCAGGGTTGGGCCTCCTACTCCCAACAGAGGGCAGTGAAGCCCTTCCCCCAATAGTTATTCGTTTCTTTGATGTTGTACAGGGTTGTATCAACAGAAAATTGTTGTTTCCTTTATTACCCCACAAGAAACATGTTTTTCCTAACATTAATGACACCAGGATTAGCCTCACCTAGTGCAGTAACTAGAGGCACACCCCTCCATTCTATCTGCATCTTCTCTTTTCAAATTACACAAAGTTCTTGTTTATGTATATCTTAATTTACAATAGAGTCATATATGATCATTGCAGTGGTATATTTGCTAAATGTAACATTTCATAAAATATAGGAATTTTGAAACCTAAATTGTTCTGTAAGATCATTCTATAGTGAATAACAGAATTATTAGTTCTAAGACCATTAGGAACTTTGTGGAAATCTTAAATATTTTTCTTTCCTTTCCTTTAAATTTATCCTCAAAAAGAGTATTGATAAAAGTTCAAAACTACTAATTACCATAATATTATAGCTAAGCATTAGATTATTTGACAAAATAATTGACGACGTAAACACTGGCAACATTAAAAACAGAATTGTGCCCTGCAACCGATGCTGGCAAAGCCATGTCATTTGAAATATCACCATAATGGGCAATGGCAGTTCTAAGATGGTCACAATACAAAGTTCATGAAGCACGCTAGCATAGAATTTTAGCCTTAAAGGTTTAAAATCGGAGACTGGCTAGTGCATTGAATCTGCTTTGGGCTGCTAGCCCCCAAATCATAGTTCAAAGCTAGTAGAAAGTTATGGCTTCAAAACCCACAGGGGCAGTTCTTTCAGACCTTGTCCTTTATCAAATCGATAGCAGTGTGATTTTTTGGCAGTATAAATATTTTTATTGTCATAAACTATCTTCGGGATATTTCAATAAAACAATATATTTCTGCTGAAATGCTATACAAAAATACTTATACAGAGTAGTTTTGAAGGTTCTCTGTGTCATCTCATGACGTCCTCATTCCCAGCACCTGCCTGATGGTCCCTTTGTTTCTGAGCTTTCAAAATTAGTAAAACTCACTCATAAGCATCCAATAGACCAGATAATAATGTCCTCAAATGTTTTTCAAAACTATGATTTTTATAGTAGGAGTCTCTAACATCTTTCTCTCTCAGAGAAGCGAGGAGTCAGACAGAGTGAGTCAGCCGCTCAGGATTTTTAATAGTCTCTGCAGTTGGAAATATTAAAGCAGCTCAAATGAGAACACAAACATTTCCAACATGATTTTCTAGAATTTGTTACTGTGTATTTACCTATTTAAATATTTTCCTCAATATATTTAGTAAAAACTTTTATCACTTGCATCTATACATGAGTATTTTTGTATTTACAATGTGAAGCTGATAAAAACAGTTAGCTATAAGTAGATTAAAATTCTAGCTTCATTTATTGTATTTTTATTTAATCAAGATGAAGTATCAAAACCAGAAGCAAAGTCAATGGATATGATGTCAACACATATCTGGCTAGGGTATATGAAGCTAATTTAGTGAGGAAGGCAAGTGTCTCCTCATCATCTATCCTGGTTTCTAGTCATTCATGTGCCCCGGTTTCTACCTGGCATGGGTGTCTGGTCAATTATTAGTTTGAACATGCAGTGTTGCTTTTTAGAGAACTATCAACTCCCTTGAAGTAAATTGTATCCTGTGGCTAAAATTTGACATGGTTAAGGAAACACATCCATCATATATTCTTCAGCGGTGAGTTGCTATTTCCTAGAGCCCTCAAAGGCATTTACATCCTCCGTGGTTGAGCCAAACTTTCAGGGCCCCAGATACTTGAAAGCTTCAAATACACTAGTGTTATCAGACCTGTAGTAATGCTGATCTCAGAGTCCACGATTAAAACTCCCCTCAAGGACATCTTCCTGGGAACTTTGTACATGGACAGTTCAGAAGATTCAGCTACTGATTTTTGTTCAGATGTCCTGGCTCCACTTTTATGTTATGCAACTTTTTTGGACAGACTTTCAAAAACCACAAACTGTGGGCTGCCTGCAATTCTGACCAGATTTTATGCTGCTCATTTGATTTCCTCTGGCTACATCCGTCTCATGTCCTTGTCAACACTGCAAGGGGAAGAGCCGTCTGAGAAGATTTGCTAAAAAGCAGAAGCAATTTCACAGCAATAGGAAGGGGAAAAAAATCTGACCTTTCCAGGCACAGAAAATTTCACTTAAATAAATAACCTTTTTAGGTGTAAAATTTTGTGGAGGCATTCATTTATCACACACATAGATAATCAAAGTGTTTATCTCTTTTCACCATTTAAAATTTTCAAAGAAGAAGTCAGGAACCAAAGTGTACGAATTGCAGCAAAGAGCATTCAACACACCATGCTCCAGGTACATATTTAATGGAATTATCAGTAGGAGAGTAAGTGGCAGAGGCAGCCGAAGAATTAATTATTGGGATAGTTATTGTGTATCTATCTGCCAGTTCTATGTAGAATAATGCTTGCCTTCTTCTATTCTGTCATTTTGTGTGGACTTTCAAAAATGGCCCTTTCTAATAGGATAGGGAATCAAATCAGGCATTTGTACCTAATCCATACTGTGGCTATTTCAAAGCCCTCTGGTTCCTTTGGAACGGACAATCTTGGTAGGGTGTGAAGAGTTCATATGTGACTTGGTTAATTGGTATCTGTGAAATGACAGTTTACACAAGTAGAAATCTCGCTGGTTACAAACTTGAAGATGTCGCAGAAATTTAATTTTTGTCAGAATGAAAAGCAAATTCCAGAGGAAATTCTATGTAGCCCTTCCTTACATATCTATTACTAAGTAAGCACATCAAGTGAAGCAAGGTAAAAATCTGATTCATAGTTTTAGAAAGTAAGTCAGAAAATATGTACGAACTCAAGTTTGATGAGGAGTTTCGTGGTGCTGTTTTGTGAGCTTTGTTCCACAAGCTGTAAGATCAGTGATTCAAACCCTTAATTGTTCTTTGGTTGAAGCATGAGTCTCTACACCCACAAGATTTACAGCCTCACAAATCCTTGAAAGGGTCGCTAAGAGCCAGAATTGCCTTAATAGCGCTGTTTGTTTTTTGCTTTCTGTTCAATTTTGCACAAACAAAAAACTCTGGATTTCAATTCCAACTAAGATCTTGGCTATAATATTACACTCCACTAGAAGGCAACATGAACTCTCCTCTATCTATGGGACCTTTTTGTTCCCAAGAACACCTCTAAAAATGAATAAATAAAACTATTAGTAAAATAAAACAATACAAATCTCATATTTAAAATAGAAAAAACAATCTTCTTTATTATTGAACATCTGCACCATAGGAAAACAGTGATTTTTTTTCCTCTGAAAGGATATCTTTGATCACATGTTTAATCTCTATTTGCTCGATCTGCCCTGCTCAACTCCTTACGCTTCACTTATGTTCTACTACACAGTGACAACCAGACAGTGAAACAAGGTCTCGTATGGGTTTGCTTGTCAACCTTTTCAAGGAAGTGTTGGGAGTGCAGTAGGTTTACTTCACACAAAGCCTTGTATCGAGGCCAGTTTTAAAATGTCAGACAGGGAAGAGTCCCAGTCTGCCACAATTCAGAATTCAAGTGGACACTGGTGAACACTTAGATGTGTCTCTTTGAGATCAAACATAGAAAACACACTGTTTCCATAAAAAGCTGTTCGTGGGTTCATGAACTTGACAGCACAGGCCAAAAGCTTCCTATTGTAGGGAGAAATGAAAGCATAAGGTACTTGCTTGAACTGATGCTTCTCTTGTATATAATCGCTTTGAAATCATTTTCATACTCCCCCTGCTAGATTTAAGCCTAAACAAATGAGTTTGGATAGTTGCAGCCGGTTGACCTATGGAGGACACATTTCCCATCAACTTGCCCAGGAGTTCTATTACTTTCTGCCTTGTTGATCTGGAATCAGTCATTTGAGGCCATCATTCACCTCACCCTTTTGGTGATGTGCTGAAATGTATGATAGAAGTGCTAGAGTCAGTTCTGTGTGAATTAAATTGCTACAGTATCGGAAGCAAATGAAGCACCTCAATAAAATAACATAGCAAGGGTCAGATTCAAAAATCTTGTGAAACAATTAGTTCTGCTTAACATTTTGTAACTACAACAATTGTATTATATATCCAGTATGTGAAAAATAAACTGGACTGAGCCCCAGGGGCATAGTGGTTGAGTGCAGGAATGTGGCCCACTGGCTTGGCAGTTCTAATCCAGCAGCAGCTCTCTAGGAGCAAGGCTGGGCCTCCCATTCCCACCAGAGGGCAGTGATGACCCCAAACAAAACAAAACAAACAAACAAAAAAGAAAAATAAACAATTATAGAACAATTTAAAGAGTGTCATATGGAACTAAGACTCTTCACATTAACATAAGTCCATACTCAGTTCATAATAGCAAGAAGCGGGAAGCAACCTACATTCCCAGAGGAATTAGGGAAAAAAACAACTCTGGCATACACACACAATGAAAAACTATGCATCTCTTAAAAAGAAAATAAGAGCATCAATGAAATCAAGAAACAACTTAAGTTGAGGGATCTGGAAGACATTATGTTGAGTGAAGTCAGCCCATCACAAAAGGGAAAATACTGTATAGGGATGGGTAATACTGATGGGAGAAATAACTCAGGGGAGGGTGGAGGGAACAAACACATGTGGGGGAACAAAAACACATGTATGCTGCTGGAGTAAAAGAGAGGACTAAACTGCAATGGGAGGGGAGTGGAAAATCACAGAAAATGCTTTGGGGGAATCGAGGTGGGGAGTAGGTAGAGGATACGGTGAGAAGTGTCTTTGAGGGTGTGCATTAAATGGCCTCTCCTGAGGACCTGAGCCTCATGCCTTGGAAAACTGGGACACTCATCCCTGGATCTTTAAGGTTCACAGCTTGGTCCAGAAGCAACAGCAGTGAGATCCAATGTGGAAACTCTACTGGGTAAACTGGAATCTACCTCAGATATGCTTGTAGACTGAGGACTCACACCCCAAAATATACGATGTCTGAAGAAGCAGAACACAGCTACACCAAGATTGTTGAACTGTTGGTAGGCAGAAGCACAGTGGTCTTGCTATATCTATATTATTCTATAATATATCTATAATCTATATCTATATAGATTAATCTATATAGAATATCTATAATATATTCTATATTAAGGTATGGATTATTCAGGCAAACCTATGAGTAGCATTCTCAGTGTTTCTTATTGTAAAATTTCCTGAAAATTTTCTCCAACTGTTTGTTTAAATATTGTCCAGCCACAAAAGGTACTGTGATATAGAGTTATACAGCATGGGTCCAAAATCTCTCTCACAGGAGGGTTATAAAAAATTATCACCAGGACTAATAAATGTATTTGAACATGGTTTCAAGATAAGCCAGTCACTAATCCATGACAATATCAAAAGAAGATTGGGATTCCCCAGGGGGATGGTTGAAAAGACTCTGTACCATAAATTATCAAAAAGGTTTTGTAAAGGGAGTCAGTGACAGATGACAAACAAATAAAAAACAGCCCAAACCATAGGTTCAAGAATGGGTTTGCCGTAACCCTAACTCCAAATTAAGAACAATCAAATCTTACACCATGGCCCTACTCGATACTCACTCTCAGAAAGGGAACACAGAATACATGTGTGCTATAGCAAAGTGTGGTGAAGCCATTAGATGATGCCCACCTAGCGGATAAAACAATGCTTGGGGTCTTGCAAATATGCAGGAATTTTAGTGAGGGATCATTTAAGTCCACAAGGAAGAAGCACACCATCAGAAGTCACTCAAAGATTATAAATCATATAATTCAAGTAAACTGAGGGATTAGTAT
The DNA here is from genome assembly GCA_004026705.1 of Nesogale talazaci. Taxonomy (NCBI): domain Eukaryota; kingdom Metazoa; phylum Chordata; class Mammalia; order Afrosoricida; family Tenrecidae; genus Nesogale; species Nesogale talazaci. Next base: position 74,843 of record PVJH01002243.1, on the reverse strand, counting down.
CAGAGGCTGATGTGTTAGAATCCGGTGTGCATGAGACTATGGATGACAGTGGAAGCCCAAGATTCCTTTCTGAGAATTACATAGGAAATAGACCTCCACTCTACTCCCTTTATCCATAGTTGAGGTATGGTTCTAAACAGTGGGACACTGAAGAGATGAGCGTAGAAGTCAAAGACATCAATCTCACTTGGTAAGTTAAAACTTTGTCAGTTGATTCTCCCTCAGATACCTACTGGACCTAATCTGGCTGTAAACATGTTCTGTATAGGTAGATTTATTTTATTTGTTTGCTTGTTCCTGTCATGGTGTATCCCAGAGGGGTTATGTCACTGGGGGTGCTTCTTCCTTCAGCTTCAATGAAAAGATATAATAAAACAATTTAAGACAAAGAAAGTAAATGTGATCCAGGTTGTTCTGGTTGTAGAAATTAAATCTATGTGATCAAAGATGGCTAGAGTCTGGAAAGAAAGGAAAAGTTGAAATAAATAGTTATAACTTATTTTATATACTCATAATTTAGCCTAGCCTAGTTTCCTAACACTGTTTATCTTGAAACCATGTACAATGTACATTTATTGATGTAACCTATTAAATGATATTATGAGGTTCATATTCATCTCAATATCAGTCTCTAACCTCCAGATCATGCCTCCTAGAGATCTTTCCTGGTTGTCCTATATAAAGCAGTCCAGCCTTTGATTTTCAGTCTTTATATGGCCTTGCATAGCTATTTTTGTTTTCTTTCTATGTGCTTATTTAAGTTATGAAATGCATGAATTGTGCATTTGAGGTCACAGTTCATTCAAAGAGCAGATCTTTATGCAAAATCAATGTTATGTTAAATTGGAGAATGGCTATATCACTGCATAACTTCCAGATTACATCATAAGTGCCATACTCTCTGATATGTTACTGCACAAAATAGTGCATTTTTTTTACTATGTGTGGCAGTCATGTACTCTTGTCAATTTCATGTTTGAGAGTCTAGGGGTGGAGTCCAGTTTGTCAATCTGGAGATAGCCAATGAGTAGCCAATGAGGCCTCAGTACGGGCATGACTTTCTCCTGAGATTTCTGGGAAATCTCACAGTTTTTCCCAATTGGAGAAGAGAGACTTGACTCTTAGTCTCTGAGATGACAAACTACTGACAAAGTGAGATGACAGCATGTTGATCGATCCTGATTCCTGGAGAATGGAGGAGCAAGAAGAGAAACCACATGGGTTTGCCCTAATAGAACTGGACCTCTGGGGTCTGAGAAGTCACAGAGAGACCCCTGCCAGCTCTGAGATGCTCCCACCACCAATGGATATTGCTGATGGACTCTGAAACCTGAAAAACAGGAGCCACAGGGAAACCCCTGCCTGTGCCGGGGCATCTCTACTACATGTGCTTCGTGAGTTGGAACGGGACTTTATAGACTGGTATCGAACATATGGGCTAATATCGGACTTACAACTTTGGACTGGACTGGGATACTTTCTCAATGTTCCATTCCTCTTGTATATAAACCTTTCCCTATATCCATGTGCATGTGTATGACTTTGTTTCTTGAGTCTATCCAGACTAACACATGTTGAAAATGTATAATGAAGAAAATCATGACTGATAAGGGAGCAGTATGTCCAGAGTGTTTTGTTTTGCTTTATTTTGCTGATGGTGCCTGGCTATCAAAAGATATAACATCTGAGATCTTACAGGCTTCAAGGTAAACAAGTGGCCATCTGGCTTACAAATATCAAAGTCCACACAGAAGAAGCAAACCAGCCTGTATGACCATTAGGTGTCAAAGGGATCAGGAATCATGCATCTAATAATATAGAATCATATCATTGTGTGTCCACCTTCATGTTGGGATCACTAAAGACAAATATTTGCATAAGCAAGTATGGTGCAGAAAGCTGATGGTGCCCCACTACCAAAAAATATAGTGGCAGGGGTCTTAAAGGTTTGAAGGTCAATAAGCAGCCATCCAGCTCAGGAGCAACAAAGCCCACATGGAAGAAGCCCACCAGCCTGTGTGAGTATGAGGTGTTGAAGGGATAAGGTATCAGGTGTCAAAGAACTAAAAGAATGCATTATAAGTGAGGGGGCTATGGATTGGGGACCCAAAGCCCATCTGTAGGTAACAGATTTCCCCCTTAGAGAGGGTTTACGGAGAAAAGATGAATCAGGGTGCAATGTAACAATGGTAAAGCATACAACATTCTTGTAGTTCTTCAATGTTTCCTTCTTCCCACTATCATGATCCCAATTATACCATAAAATTTTGGTTAGACCAGAAGATGTACACTTATGCAGGTAGGGGCTGGAAACATAAGCAATCCAGGACAGATGATCCCTTCAGGAGAGTGAGATACCAGGAGGGTGGAAGAAAGCTGGGGTAGAATGTGGGAACCAATTATAAGGCATATAACCCCTTACCTGAGGTACGGACAACAAGGAAGTGAGTGTAGGTAGACATCGGCAGTATAAGAAGAGACAAAGTAATAAGAATTTATAAATCATCCAGGGTTCTTGAAGGAGGGGGAGTGAGGAGAGAGGGAAAAAATGAGGAACTAATACCAAAGGCTTAAAGAGAAAGCAAGTGTTTTAAGAATGATGAGGGAAGCAAATATACAAAAGTGCTTGACATATAATGGGCATATGTATGGATTGTGATGAGTTGGATGAGTCGCCAATAAAAGGAGTAATAAAAAAATAGAAAGAAACATATAAGGAAAATATCTGCTCTTTGAATCCTGTGTATGTAGATTAGATGCTTCCCCCTGAAGACATGAGGTATAACAAAGCAGAGCAATGCCGACTGCAACTGCAGCCTCACACGTGTTCCTGCATTTGAACGCATGGTCCCACTACTATGTTCATCGATCTCTTTGAGAATCTCCTAACTCTTGAGCTTTGTTTCAACCTTCACGTTCCAGTTTCTAGTAATTATCAGTGAATCCTGACTTTGTGTTTGATCAATTTCTTTTGAATAAGCTAAAAATTAACTCCCTTGAGGTAATTCTGACTCATGGTGTTCCTGCAGAACAGCGAGATCTCCTTCCTCAGGTCTCTGAGATGGAAAACCTCCTCTCTCTCCCATGGAGTGGCTGGTGGTTCTAATTACTCACCTTGCATGGTACCAGGGCACTGTAGTAAGAATGATGCATTCTTCAATTTCTTCATCATGGGCTTTAGTGATTGGCATATAAATTTGAATAGCAGTTGTATTAACTGTTCTCCCTTATAGGCATATAAATATTATTTCAGAGAGTATTGTATTTGCAGAGAGATCTTGATATTTTTGTTGTAGGTTTTTTTAGTTGGGAATTAAAACATATGTCATATAATTCTATAATTCAGTCACATGAAACAGAACTGTACAATTGCAACCACAATCAGTTTTCAAACATTCTCTTTCTGCCTAGACTCCTTTAAATCGTCTCCCTTTTAACCATTCCCCCCCCCCCCCATCAACACTGTACTCCTGCCTTCTCCCCTCCAAACCTTGTTCTACTTGCTGTCCCTGTAGGTTCTTCGATCCTGGGTCATATACTCAAAAACAGAAAGCCATATACAGATGACTTCAAGAGAATGACCTCTAATGACATAAGACTTCTGAGATATATCTGGGTAGAACAACTAAAACAAAACAAAACAAAATACAGAAAATATCAATAAAGGCAACACCATTTCTCTTAAAATTGCTATTCTTGACACATTATATCATTTTTGTCTGGTTTAAATCTGCCAAAACCAGTTTATTTCAGTTCATTAATGTCCATGCTATAGATCATTATGCATTTCATTGCATTTGTAATAACTTCCAATATTCCCAAATTCATCCACAGTATAAGCTTTGGTCTTATTATGGATGTGTGCCGCAGTTTCTTCTCATTTTGAGTCATGATTCATGAATAAACGTCGGTCTTACAGCAGAACTCTACTCACTGCACTATGGCTGGCTTGACTTTGAAGAATCAGCACTTTCCAAGTGATATTTTGAGCACTTTTGAACATGAGGGTATCAGCTTTTGGCATATACATGTATTCAGACAAATCAGACAATATTCAGAGTTACTAGTAATGTATTCAGTAGCCAATACTTCCAAATGGACTGCCTAGTTTTCTTTCCTTGTCTGCTTTTAAAGAAAATTATTTTATTGGTGGCTAGGACAGCGCTTATCACGATCCACATCCTGGTCTGCTTTCTGTCTGACAGCTTTGTTGAAACTGTTAACCATGAGGGACCCGACTGGTATTTGAAATACCTGTAATTTAATCTCTGGCATTCATCCCAGTCCACACAGTATAACTAACTGACATTTGATTGGGAGAATTCTCAACAACGTCTCAGGACCCCAAGGTATAAGCATTGTGGTTACTCTTTTGAACAAGAAAGATGTCATTCTAGTCTTTATATTTCTTATATATACCTCAAAAGACAGATATTATATAGTAAGCATCAAGTAATAATGGAAAGAAATACTGTGAATATATTTAATTGATAGAGTCTCATTGTATGTGGATTACATGGACATGCATGGACTACGTTAGGTAAAAAGCTGAAATGTGGATAGAATTAGAAAAATAAGCTAATAAAAGAAGAGCACAGGACAATTAGTGAGTGCATATGTTTGACTCCTCTCAATTAACTAAAAGCTTCAGGTCAATTTTAATATTTAAAAGCCCACCTTACATTCTTATTGGTCCATATTTTAAATAATGAAAGTATGAACCACCAAGATTTCCAAGTATATGAGAAATGTTTGTGATATTAGGTGTTACCTATTTATAGCACCATCTCAGATATAGAAGCTGAAAATTATTAAATAACATGAAAATTGCTTGTCATAAAACTTATGCTCATGGATGCAGAAGACAGGAAATCAAATAATATACTGGAGGAAAGATATTGCATAACTTTTCTTAAAACAGTTGAGAAGCACTAAGGTCAATTTAAGAAATAAGATGTGTCTGGCTCAAGTCATGGTATTTTCACTAACTTCTATAGCATGTGAAAGTTGGACATTGAATAAGAAAACTACAGGAAAAAAAGCAATGCATTTGCATTTTATTTCTGGAGACAAACATTGAAAATACTGCAAAAGAATACACAAATTAATTTTGGAAGAACTGCGTCCAGAATACTCCTTAGAAGCAGAGATGGCAAGTTGTTTCATGTACTTTGGATACATCCTCAAGAGAGACCCGTGCCTGGAAAAAACTATCAGCCTTCACAAAGTAGAAGGAAAGCAAAAAAGAGGAAATCCATCAAAGAGATTGGAATGACAGTACTGCAACAACGGTCTTACACTTGACAGCAGTTTTGATGGTGGGGCAAAAGGAGGCCGCGTGGTGCAGGTAAATATGAGTCAGCCCCCACTTGCCAGCATGTCACAACAACAAAAGCAGGAAAACATCCTTGGTGAGCCCTAATGACCAAAGATAGGCTAAATGGATGTGAAACAATCAGAACAGTAAAATTTATCCTGCTAGTTTTGGTTTTTATATTAAATTTGTGCTTTTGAAAAAAATTATAAAAATGCAAAATAATCTACAAAGAGTGCTAATGACATTTAAAAATTACATAACTAAATTAAAGTCCACATGGCTGAAGGTAGTTCTTCCTTTAAGCAAATAGCAACCAAATCCAATCTCTTTTAACAATGAATAGCATGGAGATATTTTCATAGAACAAGAATTATATCTTCTGCAAAGTCAAATGGAACAGATTATCATCTTATTCTTAGTGAACTCAAGTTATGCTATTAGTTTTATTTTATTGGTTTATTAGAGTATTTCATAGAATAATGTAATTAGAAATGGGAAGTTAGTGTATTTTTCTTATTTTATGTTTACTTTATGATTCTTTCTCTTTAAGTAGGTACACTGAGAAGGGTGATATATACCTTCTTTAGTATTTGTTGTGAACCTGTGTATCATATTATCATCATTGAACAAGGCACATTAAATGAAGAGATAGGAGGCCGAATCTTTATTTTTCAGTCCTTTTGAGATTTTAATTGATAGGAAAATGCCATCTCCTAGATCTCAGTTCTTTTTGTTTTATTAAATCATTTTATTGGGGACTCATACATCCTTTTTCACAATACATAAATAAGCATACTGTGCCAGGCACCTTCACATTTCCGCTGCTATTATCCTTCTCCAATCATCCACCTTTTCCCTTGAGATCCTAGTATCGGCTTTTCCCTCCCTTCCCCTCTTCCCCTGCTCTTTCCTTCCCACCAACCCTCAATACTTACAAATTATTGTTGTTCTGTCATATCTTACACCACCAGACCTCTCCCCCAACCCACTCTCCTCATGCCGATCCTTCAAATAGGAGCTTATGTGTATATCCTTGCAGTTGGTTCCATCTCTCTATCCCACCTTCTCTCCACCCTTCTTTACTCTCTGTATATTCATTTCCATCATGATGTGTGTGTGTGTGTGTGTGTGCGTGTGCGGTGTGGGTGTATTGGGGGAAAGGTGATGTACCAAGGTTTTTTAGAGAGAAAATCATGAATTTCTTATTTGTCTACCTACTATTTCTTTCATCATTGGACAAACTGACAATCTGGGCAGGGTGTTACAGCTTCCTCCTTGCCACAATCACAAATGGCTCTAAAAATGCCATACGGATCTTCTTCCTGCACCCTTATGGGGAACAAAACTGATGCAGACGGTTTGGGCTCTGAGTCAAGAAAGTAGATAAACAAACCGAACTAACAGTTGGGAGTAGGATTAGAGAAAATGCTCTCATGAGGTTTCTATTGTTAGGGGAATGGATAAGACTGCGAATGATGAGGAGAAACAGCATTTCTCACATACAAAGAGAAAAACTCTCACTTGTAGCGTCAGCAAAGAGGGCAACCGAAAACAGGTGGTTCAGTGGGAAAGGGTGTTTTTTTTTCTTTTCCTTGGAAAATACTGGCTTAGTTTCTAATTTTTTTCTTCCCTGTTTAAAGTTAGGTTACTTTAGTTTTCTAATTAATTATTCATTCGTGTATATTCACAGGCTTCCGATTGTTGTGAATGGAGTCACATATTATTCAGATAAAATGTTTGTTTCCAGTTTGGGACCCTTTTCAGACAGGGGAGAGGAAATGGGAAGTTCAGATGTACTGGTGAGGCTGAACAAACTGAGCCTCAGGGAGATAGTTTGATCTGAAAGGACACTTCCAAGGACAATATTTTGAGAGAAAGGGTAGAACAATTGCTGACATGTGATTATTCCTGACTTTTTGAATAGTTACTGAAAGTAGAACCATTAAAATAGATGGTCAAAGAGATATTTATAGTTTTTAACTATTTATGCCTACCTCTGTTGAATTGTTTTGTAATTCTTAATTTGTCAAGGATGAGGTTTTGATTCTTTGCTTCCCATAGTGCAATGTGCTGACACTAATTTTATTATAATATTCTATAATTAAAATTTATTTAAAATTGATGTTATATCATTGAGTAATTGTAGGACACATAAATGATATGAATAATGAGATATATTTCCATAGCAAAATTGGACTTATGCCTTACCAATGACAAAATCTGTTTAATTTACCATCTATATGTATGCCATTGTATTTTATACTATGTATAATTTAATCTCAGAGTTCATATTCAATTTCATATCAATCTTTATGTTTTAATACTTATGATGTTACCTAAAGAGCAATTCACCTAAATATCAGAATATAATCAACACAAAAATTACATGTATTTTACATATATTTTAAATTGAGAATTACATCTATTTAAATCTTCAGTGATTTTCTCTATATTTCTAAATTTCCTGTGAAAGTCAGATGTAAGTCAGTATGTTTGACCAAATACACTATTACATATAAAAACAGCACATTTCTTTAATACTTTACAATAAGTAAATCATATCTGAAATCATAATTATTGCTTGGATCTCCTGATTCTGGTAAGCTGGAGGAAACCAACGAAGAGCAACCAGGAAAACTGCCTTAAGAGCTTTGACTTTCAACCATGTCAGGTCCCAAGCAACATGGTTGCCTTCAATTATCTCCTAGAAAAATGAAAATGTAAGCATACAGAATTCAGCGACTGAAGAACACTGATACAATGAAAGCCACTGGCAATGTTAAATCCCTTCAGGAAGCTCTTCTAATTGGGGCAGTCATGTAGGCCGAACGGACACAATTAGCATTAGAGTTTGAGAAGAGGATCTTTGCTTTCTCTCTCTCTTTTTTTTATTTTCCAAAACTTGGCTCATTACATACAGATTCTTGTGCATTGTTGCAAACAATTCATTGGCACCAAATTAATAAGATATGTAAAAACTATGCAGTATGTAAATAAAACATAAATAAGACTGCATGTTTTTTTGCAATATAGTTTAGTATAGATTGTTGGGGATTTATGCTTATGTACAATTTTTCAGCATGGTCCTCATTTTCACTATTTCATAAATAGAATGGCAGAATATCAACCCATTCAGCAAAAAAGATGCTTGTAAGTGAGCGTAGTTGCACATGAAGTTTCTCACATAGTTGGCAGTGCTAGGGCAGCCACTGCTACATCAGGAGTAAAATGAGGCAGTGAGCTACATAATTACAGCTTAAGAAACTCTGGAGCAGGGCCACTCTGTTTTGTCAGGTCACAATGTGTCAGATTCAACTTAGAAAGGCAGTAGGAGATAGTGCTAGTCGCTTAAAGGGTGTGTGTGTGTGTATAGGAGAAAGTTGTGTGTGTGTGTGTGTGTGTGTGAGAGAGAGAGAGAGAGAGAGAGAGAGAGAGAGAGAGAGAGAGAGAGAGAGAGGTGTTTCTCTCTTGATAGATTATGTGACATTTTGTACTTTTGAACTGAGAGGAAATACCAAGTCGTTAAGACCTAATGGGGCATTTTAATTCTAAAACTGACAGAGGTAAGAGGAGATGTAAGATTTACATCTATGAATTTTTCAAGCTTTTGAGGATTTTATCCAGATCCCTCACCTTTCTACATGTAGCTTTCAGAGTATGAATATAATTAACACTCCTCCAAAATAATTGTCTTGCTGTTGCCTAAATTATCATCCACTTGCCACTTAAGCCTTAGACATTATTCATTATCTTCTAATTGTCTTATCCTTATTCTGGTTTCTCTCCACTTGATGTAGGAAGTGGTTCATTTTTTATTGAATTCACTCTGCTTGTCAGTGAGGTAACTTATCAACATTTTGGATGCATTTTTTTTCTTGATAAAATTGTTAAATTTTCCCATGTCCTCTTTATTGTATAGATCTATCATCTGTCTCAATTTAACAAGAAAAAACATGCTTCTCTTTCACCTTTAAAATGTGATTTATTAATCTAAACACCTGGCATGCATGTTTGTTTGTTTTAATCACTAAATATGTTAAGCACCTAAATTAATTCTAATGAGTTGAGGTACAAATCCTTTTAAAATCAGTATATATTTCATAGCTGAAAGTAAAGCCATGTGTTTTATAATAAGCCTTAAACATTTCTGGAAAGGAAAACTTGCAAGTTAGAGTTTGGATTCATTAGTAACTGAGTCCCCTTTATCTTCCTTGTTCTCAGATTTTTCACTTTTGTGGAAGAATTAAAAGTTTGTTCTTGGTCCAAACTGGGCTGTGGATAGAATGCATTTCCAGGATCTTTACTGGACCTCTTGTATTTACTGTTAGATGCATGGGATTCTCTCCTCTGTCTTATTCCACTCTGGCTCGGACATCCAATATATAGACATGCCTCTTTCAATCGTAACAGAAATAAACAACTAGGGAAGACTCATATCTATATTTATAAACAAAACTAAATTGCTAATAAAGCCTTGAAGTTTCTATTTACCATTGAATATTTAATTTTCTATAGAAAACAAAAGTTTAAAATGTGTGCCTGGAAGTATGTCACAGAATTCTTATCCATCAGTGTTCAAATGGAAGTTTTTCACTGACCCACACATTCATCATAGAGTATAGTATTTAATAATATTAAGGCTTATAATAAATAGCATCACTCATCTTCATTTTACTAGAGAGAATATAGGTTTCATATTTATTTTTGTTACATTAGTAATGCTTCTCTTGGGGATAAGTTTTTATTTAAAATGTTCAATTTGGTATTCATTGTTTTAGGGTCTGGTATTCTGGTATATAATTCCAAGTAGGATATTATGCTCTTTCAGCTCTTCAAAGGTTCTATTTCATTATCTCTCTTTGCTTTGATTTATTTATTTATCTACTTTTGAGAGTATCTTTGTCAATTTTTATGGTGATTGGTTGTTTGAAAACTGATTTTTGCTTGCTTGCTTAATGTTTTTAGATGTTTTTAATTTATAATTGTTTTTTTTACAATTTGACTATGATATATTCACATATGATTTCCTATGTATTTGTTTCTTTAGTTAGTGTTTGGGGGGCACTTAAAATCTTTGTGTTTATGATTCTTCATCAATTTTAAAAATTATTCTTGTATCAGCACAATAAAGTTTTTGCTTTTTTTGTAGTGTGATTTGCATTGACAACTCCTTCACAGTGACTCTGTACAGTATCAGAAATCCAACAGCTAGTTTTACTTTCTGTCCTATATGGTTGTTATGTGTCAAAAATGAATCAAAGGCAATAATGAGTTTTGAACTTGATGCTTTTCTGGAGACCCCACATGCCATCCTTTTTTTAATTTGAATATATTTGGGGATTGTGAAGGAGAATGGGAAGGAAAAGGAGAAAGAGGAGAAGACAGAATTACACACACAAAAATCAAAGATACTTATCTAACTTCCTGGTTAATGGAGGAGGTGGGGGAGGTGTTGGTTTAAATAATAGAATAACAAAACAGATACAAAGTTAAAGCTTGTATGTGTGAGATCTCTCGTGATCTTGAAAAACTGGCATTCTTGACATTTTATTAGGCTACATGCATGCATAGGAAGATATACGGGTTCTGGGCTATTTTCTGTTCAGAAAGAATTTAAAGGTCCTAAGATTTCATCTCAGACTTTTCTTCACACTCAATAAAAAAAAGAAAAGGAAGCTAAAGGTGAGTACTCATTTGTGTAAATTGAGTGTTGACTGCATACCCAAACACACAGACAGAACCCCAGAGAATAAACAGAGTGAGCTCATGATTCCAGGCATTGATTACTAAACTAAATGGACACCAACTTCCGGGCATAAGACTGATCACCCAGATTTGACATAATTAATTCAGGAAAGCCATTAAATAAACAACAACAAAAACAATAGCAACAAAAAAACCTCTTGAGTGAGAATAGCATATATCCTTAGCTGTTCTATTAGATTATCTAAAATACTATTTTTTTAAAAAGTATCCATAGAAATTATGAGATAATCAAGGAAACAAGAATGTGAATGACCCTTACAGAAGGAGCAGAAATCAATAGAGAGTTCCCATAGATGCCCAGATATTGCCCTTAGGAGACAAAGATTTTATGTAAGCTATTGGAATTATGTTGAAGGAATTAGAGAAAAGTATGAGAATAATATCTATTCATAGAGAATATCAATAATGTAATTGAAATTGTCAAGGATATCTTGCTAGAATCTTGACATTGAGAATTACAATTACTGAAGTGAAATATTCACAGACTGATCCTCAAGTATGAATAATCATAAGAAAAATATAGCAAATGTGAAGATTCATCAGTTGAAATTATACAGTATGAGGAAGAGAATGAAAAAAAAAAGAAAGGGCAAGTAACAAGGTCTAAGAAATCTGGGGAGCAACAGAGATTTCACTCCATGCTGGATGAGATTTTCAGAAACAGATGAGGCTGAAGGAAAGAGGCCAGAGAATAGTCTAAGAAATAATAAAATAAGTTTCATAAATATTATGATGTATTAAACTATACATCTGAAACAAAACAATACCAAAAGAATTTTACCAAGCACTGTAAACTCAAGGAGCCCCATAGTTAAGCATAACATAATTAAATTATCAAAGCCCCAAACAAATAATCTTGAAATGAGCAGGAGCAAATAATTTATCATATAAAGCATTCTTAGAGTATATTATCAGCTCTTTTCTCATAAGAAACCAAGTAAGCCATAGTGCAATAAGAACTCTCATCAGAAAATATTTAAGGTAGAGGCCCATAAAATATTAAATATACCAAAAATGAATAGGAAAATAAATACAATACACGATTTTGTGACAAAAAAAATATTGAAGTTGTCGATGATGTCATTTTACATGGGTCTACAATATCCATGGAAGAATCAATCAAAAGTCTATTATAAAAAGCTTTGCCAAAGACTCAATAAAGTGAAAAGATGTTACTTTGAGAGCAATAGTCATCATATTTTTAATAATCCCCTATGCATGCTAAAATGTAGCAGGAAATAGCAAAGACTGAAGGAGAATTGATGCCTTTCAACTATGTGTTGGTGAATAATATTGAAAATACTTCACTCTGCTGGAGATTCTGTGGAGTTGTCATTGAACTGCTATTCACAAAGACAGCTGTTCAATCTCACCAGTTAGTCTGAGAATGAGAAAGAAAGATGAAGGTGTCGGATTCCATAAAGATGTATAATTTTGGAAACCCAAAGAAGTTCCTCACTCTCCTTTAGGACTATTATGAGCACAAACCTACTAGTGAAGGTGTTAGCAGAAGAATGTTTTTCAGAGAATTGCAGCCAAATGCCCTTAATAAGGAGGATGGTTAGATCTACTTGTTTGTATGCATTTAATGTGCCTTTAGGAGAAATCAGTTCCTAAAAAGATGACACTTAATAAGATTGATTAAGATAGTGACTACTAGAAGAAAATGAGACATAGCAATGATTATAAAGGTGAATCATAATCTGGCAATTTTTTTTGTACATAGGATCACTATGACTCAGAACCACCCTGGCAGCACTTGCATTAAGTTGGGTTATTTAAAGAAGCAAAACCAAATATTACATCTACACAGGTAGATAGGAGGTGGTGTCTAGGGAGAAAGAGAAGAAGAAGAAGAAGAAGAAGAAGAAGAAGAAGAAGAAGAAGAAGAAGAAGAAGAAGAAGAAGAAGAAGAAGAAGAAAGAGAGAGAGAGAGAGAGAGAGAAAGAAAGAATAAACCACTGTATCGGCAATAGACTTCTAGTGCAGGAAAGTAAACCCAATGTCAGTAGGAGGAAAGACAATAGTTTCTATTCTAACAACTCACTGGATAAGCGGACATACCAAAGACTATGGGCTCAAATCAAAGAACCAGTGGTTAAGGAGCAAGATTCTGGATCAATATAGAGAAAAAGCAAAGAAAGCCTTTGCAAACGTCAATGGATATTGGAATCAAATTACTTCCTTAAGAAGATTTCACCATGGAGGTTTACTAAGTCTTAGCTGCAAACCACTGAGAATCATTGCTCAGCCAAGTTAACACAAAACCTCAACTATTACACTGCCTAACAATAATAGTGTAGACTCAGCTGACTTGCATTGCCTATTCTAGATATTTAATATGTGACACCATACAATATTTGCACTTTTGTATCTGACTTATTTAATTTCTAAATTTATGTTAATCCACATAAGATTTTTTTTTCTTTTTATGCCTGACTAGCATTCCACTGTGGATGTATATTATAGTCTGCTTATCCATTCATCCATTAATGAATGGTTGAGTTCTTCCTATCTTTTGCTTATTTTGAGTAATACTACTATGGGCTTTGCCCATACTAATTTCCTTCTAGTAAATGTCACATTGTAGCAGCAGGTAGGGTAGACTAGAAATGCCCATAAGGTTTTATAAGCATTAAATATGTAACCTTTCTCTCCGAAGGAGAATTTAAATTACCAAACCTTCAGTTAGCCCCAAATGCTTAACCAAGGTTCAGATGAAAATTGGTAGACAAAATAAATGTCTGATTTATACTTTCATTGCTCTTGGGCATAAGTATGCCTAGGACAGAAGGTTGTGTGTCATACAGTAATTCTGCTTAACAATTTGGTACTTTAACAAATTCGTTTCAGTAGCAGGTGAGCCACTTTGCATTTCCAGTAGCAAAGGACAAGTGTGCTGAATTTTCCAAATTCTTACCAACTCTTTTGTGTGAGAATTCATATATATATATATATATATATAATTATATATGTATAAGTATCTGGCATAATATTCATTTGGAAACATCCAACTATGTATATGGCCATAGTGCCATTGGTTTGTAAGACACTTTTGAAATCCCAATCTGATAACATAATGTGACGGACATAACCAGCTGTAGCTATCATGACAGCTTTCTACACAGAACATGTGTAACTCATGTCTTATACACAAAGCAATTGTTCTGCCAGGTAGATCCTGTGTAACCAGCACTGTTCACTGCCTTGAAATGAATTCTAACCTGTAGAAATACTATAGAAATATTCTAGAACAAAATGGAACTGTACTGTAGGGTTTTTGAAACCATAAAAGCCAACAGAGTCCTCTTACTGCTGCCAATTAATCAGTGAATTTGAGAAACTGATGGTTCAGTTAGCATCCTAATACTTAACTTACTATGCCACCAGGGCTCCGTATTTATTCAATTTTGAAAGAACGCATCCTTCTTAATATGTGCTGTTGACCAGTTTTGTGCAAATTCCCTCAGCTTTTATTCTTCTAGGAATGTGTTAATTTCATAACCATATTTTCTTGGAAAATTTAACAAAATATAGAATTTCTAACATCTACTTTTCATTTCTAAATTGTTATATCCATTGACTTTTTCTTAGAGCTCCTTCAATTAGCTGTCCCTACATAGCCTCTCATCTGGGTTTTGAATAGAAGTAGGAATTTAATTTCATTGAAAAGTCATTTTATGTAATTATATCCTTCTCATTTATTGTGATGTAGTTTCTCGCTTTACCTTTACTTTTGATAGGTTGACTTTATTTTGTTTATGTATGGATCTAGTAGGTATTATCCATCTAATATTTATTGAGTTTAGTGGATGCATAAATTCATTTCCTTGGGCAAGTTGAAAGATGTTTTTAGTCATTCTGTCTTCAAATATTCCCTCAACTGTGATCTGTTTTGCTTGCTCATGATTACTCTCGGCATCAATGTATTGGCACCCTGAATGGTGTCCTAAAATAACGTTAGCTGCTGTGCTGTGTATTTTTCGTAATTCTCATTCCATTCTGTTCCTCAAACTGAATCATTTGGAGTTCAGAGATAATTAGTTTTACAAGTTCAGATAAGTTGCTAAATTCTATTAATGAAGTTTTCATTCACTGTATTTTTATCTGTAGAATGTATCATTTTAAAGCACATTATATCTATTTATGGCTATTCTTATTTTCTTTCAATTTTGTCCATAGATTCTCTCAAGGAATTATTTTAAAATCTATTAGATACAATGTCTCAATTTCCTGAAGGATGATTTCTGCCACTTATTTTTGTTCTTATGGGTGGTCTAAACTTCGTTTTTAGTCTGTATTCTTTCTACAAGTTTGATTAAAAATGAACAATCTAAATTAGTGATCAGATTCCCACCTTTACTTAAAGTTCTGTAATGATTTTTTTTCTTCGAAGTTTATAGGTCTGTTATTTTAGTGCTTTTTAAAATATTATTTTTGAAAAATAGAATTGGTTGATGAGTATTCTTTCATGGTCTCTGCTCCTTTGGCTTTTGTTCAGATAGTTTTTTGATATACATTTCTTAAACACCAGATTTTAAAAACATAAAGTAAAGAAAAATAGACAAAATATTGAAACAACAACAATGACAAAATCATACAACATCCAAGATAAATTACTTTGGTAGTTTTTGCAGATATCTTCTGCCTTGGGAATTCCATCAACATTTATCAGACTTGCACTGAGCTTGGAGATCAGCACAATATGAAAACTTGTGACAGCATCCTGTCTCTCATAAATATGTGTCATACCTGGGCATACCTACCTTTTCAAGTTCTTAAACATTTCCAAAGAAACCATCTTCATGTTTTGTTTTGTTTTGCTTTTTCAAAAAAAATAATTGGAAATTAATATATACATATATATATATCATTCCATAGTTCAATCATGTTAACCAATATTGTACAATTGTGATCCCCATCAGTTTCTAAACATTCTTTTGCTTCTAGGACTCCTTAACATTGTCTTTCCTTTGACTCATCCTTTGTCCCCCTAACACCACTACTACTACTTACCTGCCCTGAAACTCATATTCTACTTGTTGTCTATATAGGATCATCAAAACACAAAATTGATGAGCCAGGATTCTTAATATAATATAATAGTCCTTCTTTTTTGTGCTTTGATGTAATTATCTTCTGAGACACAAACCATAACTTTTAAGATCTTACTGTCACCACTTCTCTGTCAGTTCTCTGTCATACTGTGTTAGCTTTTGTGTCACTTTGGTGCTAGAAGCTATGCCACCGGTATTTCAAAAGCTAGTAAGATCACTCATAGTGAACAGTTTCTTCTGAGCCTCCAGACTAAGAAAAGACCATGAAGAAAGACTCAAGGAAAGAGATGTTGAAAACCTCATGTATAGTATCAAAGAGTTTTCAAATACTGAAAGCCTATACAAAGGGAAAAGCACATTGTTGGAGATACTGTGACTGAAGAAAAGATGAATTTTCGGCATGGGTTTGAGGAAATCAACTATGGTGACATGAGTTCAGTAAAGTCTGTAGGAGTGGATCCTTGATGATCTTTTTATGATGATGGGACATAACTCAAGGTAAAAAAAATAGCTGCAACAATCTTCTAATGATTGGTACTTGGACTATGTGAAATATGAATTTAGGAAATGTGGAAATGGTAAAAAAAAAGTGAAGTAGAATGAATAAAACTTTAATCCTAGGCACTAGTGAGCTGAAATAGAGTGGTATTGGCCATTTTGAGTAAGAAAATCATGATTTATTATGCCAAAAATAATGCAATCAAGAGGAATAGTGTGGCATTCGTTGTTAGAAAGGATCTTGGCAAACCCAACATGAAGTTCAACACTATCTGTGATCAGATTACATCTTTTTGCCTTTACAGAAATTCAATCAGTACAATTTTACTCAAATTTATGTACCAATCACAAAAGCAAGTGATGAAGATATTGAAGACTTCTACCAAGCACTTCAGTTAGAAATTAATCAAACAATCAAGATACACTGATAGCTATTGGTGATTGGAATGCAAAAGTTGGAAACAAAAGAGGAAGAAACAGTTGTTGGAAAATATGGACTTGTGATGGAAATGAAGCTGGACATTACATGATAGAATTTTACAAAACCAATGACTTGTTCATAAAAAATAACTTGCTCAACAGAAAATATGACTACACACATGGACTTCCCCAGAGGGAATGCACAGAAATCAAATTGACTACCTCTGTGGAATAGCAGGATAGAGAAGCACTCAGCAGCTTGAAGCAAAAGAGGGGTCATCTATAGGACAGACTAATTATTGCTCATATGTAAGTTCAGGATAAAGGTGAAGAAAATTAAAAGAAGTCCCTAAGAAGTCAAAGTGCAACCTGGAGTAAAGCTCCTCTGAATTTCAGAACATCTCAAGAACAAAAGTGAAGCATTAAAGACTAATGACACACACAATAAGTGGTGGGCTTGAGAGATCAAGCCATTACTCATGAAGAAAGCAGAATGTTATTATAAAACACAAGAAAGAAATAAAAGGTCCAAGTGGACATCAGAAGATACTGAGGCTTTCTTTAAATCATAGAGTCACAAACAAAAATGAAAAGAATGATGAAATCAAGGAGTTGAATAGAAAATCTCAAACAGCAGCTGAAGACCACAAAGCAAAATATTATAGTTAAAGGTACAAGGATCTAGAATTATAAAACCAAAAGGGAAGAATATGCTCTGCATAACTGTAACTGAAAGAGCTAAAGAAAATTTTCAAAACCTTGAACCAAAATTTTAAAGATACTATGGGCAAAATATTGAATGATGCAAGAAGCAACAAGAATCAATGGAATGAATGTATCAGAAAGAACTCATCAACAGTTCATCATTTCAGAAGGCTGCTTATGTGCAAGAAACAATGGTACTGAAAGAAGGTCAAATTACAATGAATACCTTGCCAAAAACAAGGCCATAGGAATTGATAGAACACCATTGCAATGGTTCAACGGACTGAGGAAACACTAGAAACTCTCACTGGTCTATGCTAGGAAATGTGGACAACTGACTGGAAGAGATGCCACCAGAGTTCCTTCACTAGGACATAGTGAGTGCTTAAGATGTGTGAGAATGATAATGACCAGGAAACCAACTGAACACATTCCCATGTATTTATGTAGTCTTTTATCTATAATAATTGACTGAATAAAATTTGTAATATGATTGTACTGCTGATCATATGGATTATAGACCAATTTGTCATCACTGCATCACGAGGGCTCCTTAAAGCAGGCGCAGAGATCTACAAAATATACCTGTTCTTTAAGTTTTCATCACCTGAGCTTTTTTGTTGTTTTTGTTGTTGATCATTGACTTATTGTGCTTAATAATAACATTTTGTGTAGCAGAATTGGATCCTCACCCCAACAAAATCTCCTAATACATATTTTGTTCAACAGTGAACCCCTTTTCACTCTGTTTGGAGATGATTCCCTTTTTAGACCATCCAGGTATGAATGGCATTAGCTTTTGCACCTTATTTTAACTTTTAATACAATGACCATCTTCTGCAAGAGCAAAACCATAGAATATGCACAATCTAATGAGCCCTTATAAACATTTCATTCCCCCATAGTGAACAAATCCTTGGCCCTTGCTGCTTTCCCAATAGCTCACATTAGCAGGCCACGAGGGCTAGACTGTCATTGCTCTTCATCAAGGGCACGTCTGGGATCACTTTTTTTCCTTCACTCTGCATCCATTCACCATGGAGTCTCTGAGCTATAAATATAAACCATTTCTATTAAAATTGGTATAATTTATCAACTTTTTTTCTGACCTAGGCATGTAGGAGGGTATTTACACTCAGATCATTGATTATGCTATTATATACTATGCCTGTTCCTACAATATGCTTTTTACATTTAATTTTCACTGTCACTCTATAGGTTAAACCAATAATCCACAGGTAAGTCTAATCCAATTTTGTGAACCTATAGGAAAGAATGAAAAGGAGCAATAAGGTTTTTGAGACATCTTTGTTGGAGCATAGTTTCAATGATGTCATCTTGAGGACTAATGTGCACATGACCCAAGCCACAGTGTTTCCAGTTGCCTTGTGGCATGTGTAAGTTGGGCAATGAATATAGAAGAGCAAAGAGGAAACCAGGATTTGAATTGTGGTTCTGAAAAATGATATTGAAAGTCTCTTTGACTGCTAAAGAGGCAAGCAAGAAGAAATATTTCTTCCATATGTCTTGGGAAAAATATATCCAGAGTTCTCATCAGAAGCAAAGATAATGAGACTTTCAATAAACTTGCATTATGTCGTTAGGAGAGACCAGTTCCTGGAGAAGGAAATAATGTTTGCTAAAGTAGGGGAAGAGCACAAAAGAGGAAGACCCTCAAGGAGATAGAATGAACAGTAGCTGTAACAAGGGCTCAAGCATAGGAACAATTTTGAGGATTGTACAAGACAAGGCAGTGTTTCTTTCTGTTGTGCATCAAGTTGTTAAGCTTCTGAGCTGACTCACTAACTCATCCATCACCACCAACTGACTCATAGCTCTGCACCTGAGCTGTTGGTGGACTTGAACTGCCAGCGTTGCAGTGAACAGCCCAGTGCTTAACTCTTCAGCCATCAATGTACCCAATCTATTGGGTACTGACTTTTAAGTAAAGAAATTAAGGGCTTCATTTTTATATTAGAGTGTAGCAGAACAAGCGTTTCTGTTCAGTTCTGTTTACAATGTGCACATATTTTCCACTCTATATTGTTTCATTTCATATATTTTACCCTCTAGTTAGAACACCTTTAAGCTTAGAAATAAAAGCCAACTATATAGTAAATAGTGTGCAGGGATGTGGTCATTTTAGTTGTAACCCTTAGAAATGATTAGTACAATAAAATTTGACACCTATGTAGTTACTATATGAGACCAGGAAATTAATGTTTGAAAGGTTATGCTTCTGATATTGGTGAAAAAAGCACACAATTTAATATGAATTATTAAAATGTGGAATACGTTAAATAATTAATTGTGTTGTTGGACATTGTTGTCATGGTCAAGTACCATCACAATAGTTAGGATTCAGAGAAGGTCTATGTAACACTGCCTACTCTTATAGCTCATTGCCCAAAATTGCTCTGTCTGAACCCAACATTGCAACCTCTGTCTCAGTCTGTCTCATCCATTGCCTGTGTATATTTTTCTGACCAAGCATTAGCATTTTCCTGCTAACATGTCCAAAGTATATGGGACAAAATATCACCATCCCTTATTTTAAGTATATTTCTGGTTGTATAATTTCTAAGATATTTGTTCATTCTCTGGCAATTCAAAATAATTTCAATATACTTTGAGAACACCAAAATTCAAAAGCATTTATTCTTCTCTAATCTATGTAATTTGTTATTCAGATATAAAAAGTGACTGTGTCAAACCATCCAGATAGAAGTCTTCCTCTTTTTCACTGGCCCTTTACTTTACCAAGAATGATATTCATTTTTAGGTAGTAGTCTCTCCTGATAAGATATCCAATCTATGTGAGACCATGTGATATAGTCAGCCCTTCTGGCTAAATTTTTTCCTAGACAGATTTGTTTACTCTTTTGGCATTTCTCAGTATTTCAAAATTCATTGCCAACACCATATTTCAAATGAAATAATTCTTATGCAGTCTTATTATTAAATTTCTACATGCATCAGAGGCATTGAAAACATGATCAATTGCTCTGAAGTAAGTTAAGTATGAAGATGAGAAAACAAGTCTACTAGAGCCAAAACACAACCTTAAGTCTATCCTACCTGAATTTCTGGTGCATTTAGAGTGCATTTGATGCACTGAACATGAATTACACAAGACCTGAAGAGATGTGATTGGAGACATCAAGAAAAGCATTCATTAGCAAAACAAAAGGTCATTCAAAAGACAGTACAGAAAGAAAAGATCAAAGCGATTGTCAGGAGAGACTCTGAAACTTACTCTTAATCTTTGAGAAGCTAAAGCATATGGAGGAAATGATGAAACTAAAGAACTGAAATAGAAAATTTCAAAGGGCAACTCAAGAGAACAAAACCACATATTATGTGCAAAGGCATAGAATTTTTTTAAAAAGATAAGAACAGACACAGCATATCTTAAACTAAAACAAATCAAGAAAAAATCCAAGCCTCCAGTTGCAATCATGGAAGATTCTATGGGCAAAATATTGAATTACGCAGGAAGCTGTAGATGAAGATGTAAGAATATACAAAATCATGATATCAAAAAGAGCTAGTATACATTCTACCATTTCTAAAGGTACCATATTATAAAGGATCAATGGTCCTGAACAGAGAAGACCAAGCTGTATGGAAAGCAGTAGCTAAAAACAATACTGCATGAAACACTGGAAATACTAGTGTATGCCAGGAAATTTAGAAGACAGCTATTTTACCAATTGGCTGGAGAAGATACATATTTGTGCCTAAGCCAGGGAAATATGACTCAACAAAATGCTAAACAACAGAATAATAACTTATACAAGTGGATTTTGTTGAAGCTCATCCAACAGTGGTTACAGCTGTACATTGACAGAGCTTCCAGTCAGATTCAGAAGAGGACTGGAAGCAAGAGATCTGATGGACTTTGGCTGAAAGGAGAAGAAACAAGAAAGATGTGTTCTGGTATTTGATTGATTATGCAGACATAAAACTGTGGGGATCATAACAAGCTATTGTTAACCTTGCAAAGAGTAGAAATTATATAGCACTTCATTGTGCTCCAGCAGACCCTGTACGTGGCTCTAAAAGCAGTTGTGCAAGTAGAACAAGGGCACACTTCCTGGCTTAAAATCAAGAGAGGCGTGCCACAGAGTTGGGTCATCTCACCATAGTTAATCAATCTGCATTCTAAGCAAATCATCAGAGACAGTGGAGTATAGGAGCTAGAGCATGCCATCAGGAATAAAGGAGGTGTATTCACAGGCTGAGGCATACAGATGACACAGTGAGCTTGCGAAAAGTGAAGGACTTGCAACACCAATGAATTCAAGGACTAGCAGCTTTCAATATAGGTTACTTCTCAATGTCCAGAAAACTCAAATCCTCAAAACTAGAGTGATAGATAATATTATGATAAATAAAAGTCTGAAGCTACTAAGGTTTTTGTCAAGTTTGCATCCATAATAAATGAGCATGGAAGCAGTAGTCAAGAAATCAAAAATATTTTGAGGTAATTCTTTAGCACAAGACATCTTTCGGGTATTGAAAAGCAAAGATAATGCTTTGAGGATTAAGTTCCAATCCATGGCATTTTCAATTATGTTGTATCCCTGTGAAAATAGACACTGAATAGAGAAGATCTGGGATGGCTGGATGCATTTGAATTGTGGTGCTGTGACTTTCTGCGATTGCAAATGTTAATGGAAGGAGAAAGTCCAAGTTTCTCCTGCAGAACAAGCAATTTGGAACTTGAGGATGGAAGCTCAACCCATAGCCGCTACACAGCCAGTAGTCCTTTGGAATACCCATTTTTCCCAATGCTATCCACAGTTTGTTAGAACCCACACGGTCATCCGTTCATCTTATCAGCTAGATCTTTGCAGGCATACAGACAAGAGTGCATTTAAAAATATATTTGAAATTTTTTTGATGATGAATGTCATCATTTTTTCTTGACTCTTGACCCTGCATAGCAAATGATATGAAAGTTTGACTCCAAATAATCAGTGCTAATTCTGTTCACTCACATCAAGCATATCGATTTTGGGAGATTGAAAATGCCAAAGCTTAGATAAAACATGTCTTAATACTTGAGGTTTCCTATTTGCTTTTTAAATTTCAAAGAGGTGTTTTGAAACAATTTTTTTTACAGAATGTCATTTGATTTTTCTGACTATGACTTCAATGAGCATTGATTTGTGTGCTAGTTACCTAATCCAGTGTCAATTTGATGATTAAGGGTGTAAGGGGGGAGTCTCGTCTGTCAATCCAGAGATACCCAATGAGACTACTATGTGGGCATGGCCTTCTCTTGAGAATTATGGGAATTGCTGATTTTCCTCCTTGGGGATAAGAGACACTGTTGCTCTCTACTGACTCCCTATGAGACATTCCTGAGGAGAAACTACATGGACCGGCTCTGAAGCAGCCCTGGAAGTCGGAGAAGACACGTGAAGACCTCTGCCAGTGGTGAGATGCTTACAATGCCACTGGTTCCAAAGACTTTCTACCCAAAGGCCTGTGATCATCCTTTACTTGGTGTCAACTGCATGAGTTTTATGATTCTGGTGAGGACTTTGGTATTGCATATAGGAGCTAATATCGGACTTATGGACTTGATCTGGACTGAGCAGGAACATTTTATCAATATTCAACTGTCCTTTTATACAAAAATCTTTTTTACATATTTTTGGAATTTTATTTTAAAATGGATAATTATTTTAGCACACACTGTGCTTTCCCCTGCCCCAACCCATAAAATCCTTTCTTATACACACATGTGTGTCTATAAATTTGTTTTTCGGGGCTGAGCCCCGGTGGCACAGTGGTTGTGCACCTGTGGCCCACTGGGATGAAGGTTCAATTCCAGCAGTGGCTCCACAGGGGCAAAGACTGGGCCTCCTATTCCCACCACCAAAGGGCTGTGATGCCATCACCCAAAAAAATTTTGCTTCTCTAGTCCACCTGGACTAACACAGTTGTGAGCCCAAATAAAATATCTGATAACTTTAATGGTTTCTCCATTTATAATTATATTGTCATTGATTCAGATGTAAAGATTAATAAATTGTAGTGGTACAGTTCTTGCTGTAATCTTTCTGATGATCTCCAGGAAGTACTTCACGTACTTTTCAATGTTAACAAAGAAATTTGTGTCATTTGTATACTACATTTTGTTAAAGAGTATTCTGCCATTGTTCAGGCTGTGTTCTTCTTGACAGAAGTCGGTTTCTCAGATTTTGTTTTTGCTCATCATACAAATTGGATAGATATAGTGAATGTATTTGAAATCCCCTGCACTCTTCAAACAACTTCTTCTTGGTTTCTGTATAGGCTTCACGTCAACACAAGTAAGACTTCCCATTCTTCACAGTGATATCTATAATTTGTTACAGTATACATGGTCTTGACATAGCTGGTACAACACCAGTAAACTTCTTTCTGGTATTCACGACATTCAGGAAAACTCCATTTGACATCAACAATAATATGCTTTTACTAGGTCCATTGAGGATCTCTTACTATTTAATGTATTGAATCAACTAGTTTTGAATTATCTTCATCAAAATTTTGCTTGCAGCTGATACTAATGATATTGCTTTATAATTTTCTTAGACTATTGTATAGATCTTTTTGGAATAAACACATATTTGGGACTTTTAAATCAGTTGGCCAAGTAGTTGTCTTATGTTGTTGATATATTCAACTGTGGAAACAATTAATATTCTGTTATCCCCTAAAGACCTTTCTTTATTCCCCAATACCTCATTACAGCTTGGAATTCTTCTGTCAAAACAAACGAATCTAGATTGTATGCTACAGGTTGAAGTGATAGAGTATCTACCAGATTCTTTGGGGTACAGTGATTTTGTTGTTGTTGGTCACATTTCTTCTGTTTTAATTTGATCCTTTCTTCAGGGTTCAAGATTGTACCCATAGAATCTGATTTTAGTACAAGTAGAGAGAGGGTATTTCTTCAGCTCTTTTAGGGTGAGAAATACCAGAGGGAAGGATGGACTGAGCCCCAGTGGCATAGTGGTTGTTCACGGGACTGCGACCCACTGGGTTGGAGGTTCAAATCCAGCAGCAAGACTGGGCCTCCTACTCTCACCACCAGAGGGCAGTGATGCCCCAAAAACCAAAAAAAAAAAAAAAGAAAGAAAGAAAGAAAGAAAAGAAAAGGATGGCCTCATGGAAATGGATTAACACAATGGCTGTGAAAATGGATTCAAGCATAGGAAAACTTGTGAGAATCGTCCAAGACGGGGAAGGGTATTTCTCTGTGACACATAGGGTCACTTTAGGTTGGAAGCAACTCGATGGCATCTACTGATAACTGGGTAGTATTTTTGGTTTTGGCATCTTGTGACAGAACTGGTGGTGAGGAGTCTGTGCTCAAGCAATATCCTCACCAGGGTTCCTTGCTGAGATCAGGACTATGCCTTTGCCAAGGAGCAAACAGCATGGTATTTTGATACAGTCATAAGCTCTCTATTTTCTAACTATAAGGTGAATTATTAATTTTTAGGGGTGCATCACTGCCCTTTGGTGGGAGTGGGAGGCCCAGCTTTGCTCCTGGAGAACTGCTGCTGGATTTGAACCACCAAGCTAGTGGGCTGCAGTCCCGCACTCAACCACTACACCACCGGGGCTGAGCCCAAGGTGAATTATTTTAATTAAAGTAGTCATAGGTAGTTGTGGAGACAAAGTAAGTTATTGTCAGTTATTATGAGTTAGACGTAAGGAGTTTGCATTTCAAGGAGTTTGCAAGGAAAAAAGGATTTGGAAAGAAAGAAATTGAAGTTCCAGCTTCCCTATGGAAGAATGCTCTGAGATAGTAACATCAATTTAAGTGACCTGGATTGCAATAAAATAGGCTAACTGCCTTCCTTGAAGTGAATGTTGGTGTCCATAATCCATGTAGTCCTTGACATATAGATTTCATTTTCAAAGTTTATTATGCTTTTTCACTCCACACATAGTCTTAGAGCAGTTCTCATTAGCCTTCAAAGTTGGGAGAGGGAATCAGATACATTTGCAGAAGAGTGGCTTTAATATTTTATTATTTTTTGTTCGAAATGTTTGAGTTGACTCGGATTATGTGTGTGTGAGAGTACATGGACACGTGTGTATATTTTCTGTGAGAAATTCTCCTACTTGGAACACTTAACAAAAAGAGTAATTCCAGTGGTCAATCCATAGGTTTACTACTGAAGCCTCTTCAATCTTTGTAAGAGCAGCCATCTAGCCTACCAGATAATGTGAGTCTCTAATGAGAAATCCCGACTATTATAATTGTTCTCTAAATTTCCATTTGGTGACAACCCTTTTGAGATAATTACGCATCATCACTGTTCTAATGAACTAGGAGACACTTAATGCCCGGACATGGGGCAAAGTAGCTGAGAAACATGTGTCACAGGCAGTTTCGTGGCAACTAACACACAAAAATGTAGGCTTCATTAACAGTGCTCAAAAAGACAGATGAGTCTCCATCCTGCCTAACCCAGTAGTTAATTTATTGACTGACTGTAACAGTGAGGTCCCTTTGGAGGGTTTTTAATAGTTCCTAAGTTGCTTGCTGAGGTTTTAATAGACATTTGCTTCACCGAGCTCAATAAATATAGAGTGCAGTTTGAAATCTTGCAAACTAAAATGTAAGCAACTGACTGAATGAGGTTAGAAAGGATTTATATTTCTTCTAAATATACTTCTGAACTGAAGTCAAAGTAAAAACTATTTCCAAAATATCTCCCTACTTTTTGAATGCTTTCTCTTATTTTATGTTAAGACCTTTGATGCTATAAAACAGGGAGAAATATGGGTGAGGGCATCGAAACTAGAAAAAAAATGACGAGCCTATTCCTTCTAGTTTGCCCCAGAGTGAATTTTGGAACTATGTATGAGTTCACAACTCAGATTGCAGCCACTCAGGATAAGTCAAAATAACTGCTAAGTGTTTCGTTTCTAACACTCACTTTACTTGGGACAAGTGCATCATGGCATATTAGGGCCACTGAATTGGTTATGCCTTGTCATAGCCTATATGTTTGACTCTTTATATATTAGCTAAATAGCTTAAACACAAAACAATCAGAAACAACAATAGTAATAAATATGTGTCAAGGGCTTATTCTCTGGGCACATTGGGCAGTGAAATCCAAGTTACCTAGATGTGGCTATAATTGCTACACTATTTTTAAGAATACAGGGATAGAGATATGTTAGATGGGTTTTCTAAGGTTATACAATTAGTCATTTATAATTTGAATTTGACTCTACAAAGTTTGCCTGTAAGATTAGCACTTCAAAACAGTATACATCTTATGGAAGTATCTTCTGTGTGTGTGTCAGCTGGGTTAATATTAGCATTTTTAAAAGTGATCAGATAACAGATCAATAGTAAACCTATTAAAATACACAGGAGATTTAGAAACTGAAGATCATACTAAATTTGCTTTGATTTCTTATAGTCATTTAAAAATAAGCCTATTTTCAAAAAGTAGAAAAAATTTATTACCTCCAAATTTTAAAGCTACTTTTATTAATCTCTTATTTTATTTTAAATTGTATTAAGTTCTACAGTGTTGCCTTTGACTCATGATGATTCTATGCAAAAGATAAGAAAACATTGCATGTTTCCATGTCATTTCACCAATGCTATCTGGAGCAATTTGTTGCAGGCATAGTGTCAATACATTTGTTCTGCATTAAAAAACACTAGTTATTTAATTTTTCTTTGGGGTGCAAAAATAGGGAAGCCCTCAGAAAACTGCAATAATATTGACAGTTCAAATCCACCTACATTTCCCTCGAAGAGAGTTCTAGTGATCTGCATCTCAGCGGTCACTGCCTTGAAGATAGCTATTGTTTGAAATGTTGCTTTGGATGCAAGATCACTAAATATACTAAAATTTTAAAGTTAAACTTTCTATGCAAAGCTTCAGATGGCTTTTCAGGGTCATACTCCTAGTTTTCTTTTCATAATGAAAATGGTGGTGTTGGTTTTGTTTTAGGATAATTATATGACAAGAATGCACATGATGAACCCTTAGGTATTTCTCCAGTAGTTACTCCAAATAGTTGTCCATGTATTGAGTGGGCGAGCTACCTTTTTAAATTAGATATTCGTACAAAGTCTTTAAATTATCCATATAAACCTGTTGGCATTATTCCTGAAACAAACCAGTTACTTACTTAATTTCTTAGTGATTATAAAGTTTCATGATTTAATTCTATACTTACCCAATTGGTATGCTAAGCACATAATCAGAGAAGTTGGATTATATGAATAAGAATGCAGCATCACGACCAGAGGAGGGCTCATTAGCAACATGCCACAACCTTGCTTGCTGAAAACAAGAAGGACTTGTACCACATCCATCTGACGATCAAAGCCTGGAGTCTTCTTAATGGGTCACTGTTTAATTTAAGAAAATAACAATCTTTACAATTGGACCAAGTACACAATATCACACCTGATAGATGGAGAAAAGATTGATGCTGTCAAGGATTTTATTTTGCTTGGCTATCTCTTTGGATTCTCTTTAGAATTTAGGGTGGCACGATTTCATCTGTTAGATTTGGGACATGTTTTCAGGAGAGACAACTATCAAGAAAAAGTCATAATTCTGAGTAGAGTAAAAGGGTAGAAAAACAGAGGAAAGGAAAACATTTCAGGACATGGACTAGCATAATGGATTGCAACAATGGAGCCAAGTGGCAATTTGAAGATGGAACAGGAATGGATTGTGTTTCACGCAGGGTCACTATGCATGAGAATGTACTGGGAAGTTTATGTAGGGTCACTATGAATCAAATGTTACAACAATGTTTTCTTTTTCCCAAATAAGTGAGAAATGATAAACTAATTGCCTCATTTTGATAGAAAAGAGATATTACAACTTTATGCTACCTGTAACCTAAATATGAAGACATTTCAAAAAGTGGAAAAATTGAACTAAATTATAATGAGTTAAATTATCTGTATATATGAAAGGCCTTCATTTTTCTTTCAGTAAATATTAACTATGTTAATTTAATTTAGTAAGAAAGGATTCCATGCACCCTTTGGAAATTAGCAAGAGTCATGTCAAACAGGGTGAAGGAATGAGTGAGAGAAGAATCAGCACCATTCAGAATGAAAACATATCTTAAGTGTCTATGAGTCAGTTTTGGCTTAAAGTGACTTTGGATAACATGCGAAAGCACTACCTAGTCCTGCACATTTCTCATAACTGTTATATTTGAGCCATTGTAACCACAGTGCTAATTCATCCTATTGAGAGGTTGCAAGAAAAGTATGGAGACAACATCTTACTTACCCGATCTCTTTCTGTAGGGAAAAGGAGAATTTAAAGGCTGATTACCAAAAGATAGAAGTTAGACTTGTATACACTCTCCTTGATTGTCCCTATTCTAACAGGAACTGGTCCTCCTAGGGCCATCTACTTCTATGCTGAGCTTCATTGCATTGGCCCACAGAACTCACAGATCATACTCCTAACTATGAGGACTTATTTGGTAAAATAAGTCATCACCACAAGTCAATATCACAAACATGAGGGATGCAGTCTCTGACCTACAGCAGTGCTTTCCTTAGCCAAGATTCTCCCAGATGCAACAGCTCAATCCCCAGAAGCCTGCCTTGCTCCCTGGGCTAGGAAGTCTGCCCACTACTCTGCTTCTCTGGCTCATGGCCTGTGCAGTTTCCCATACTTCATGCAGCTATCATAAGAATGTGCTCTGCAAATGTCTCTTCTTTCCTGATATTTCAGAGAACTCTCTTTTCCTGACTCTGACAGCATCATTCTTATTCCCACAATCCTCATCAATTAAACTTTCAGACACCCTATTTGCATGGGGCCACCATGTGTCTGTCATTTTATCATACTGTGGTGGCTGGTGTGTTTCTCTGATGCTGGAAGCTATGTCACAAGTATTTCAATTGCCAATATGGTCAGCCAAAGTGAACAGGTTTTGGCAAAGCGTGAGACTAAGTACAGACTATAAAGACTGACTAGTTCTCCTACTTCTGAGGAATTAGACAAAGAAAAACTTATGAACAGTTGAAACATTATCAGATATTGAAAAACTTAGTAAAGAGCCTAGAACAGACTCAAAGATAGTGCCAGAGATGGACCCGTCAGGTTGGAAAACACTCAGAATATGGTCATGGGAGAGCTGCCATTCCAAAGTAGTGTCATCCATCGTGACATGGATAGAGTGAAGCCATAATCTGCTGATGGGGCACAACTGAAATGGAAGAGAAACAGCTGCAAATATAAACTAATAATCATAAGTCAGAATATAGGAAGTATGACTCTAGGAAAGTTGGAGGGTAAGTAAAGCTAAGTAAAAAATAAAACTGCATAAAAATAAATATTTTAGGCATTAGTGAGAAAAAATGAACTTGCATTTGCCATTTTGAATCAGAAAAGCATGTAGTTTACTATGCCTTCAATGAAATAATATAGAGGAATGATTTTGCATTGATCAACAAAAAGTACATTCCAAGATATAGCTTAAGTATAGTGCTGTCTGTGATAGAATGATATCTATGCACATTCAAGGAAATCTACTCAATACAATTATTACTCAAATATATGAACAAACCACCAAAGCTAGTAATAAAACCATTGAAAAATTCTAACAAAGTCTTCATTCTGATATTAATCTAACATGCAATTTAGATTTGTTCATAATTATTGGCAATTGGAATGTAGCAGTTGGAACAAAGAGTTAGAAATAATAGTTGGAAAAGAAGGTCTTGAAGACAGAAAGGAATTCAGACATTACACCATAGAAGTTTCCAAAATTAGAATAATTTTCCAATATTCATCACAAATAAAAAAGGTGAATACACACACATGTATTTATATCTAAAGTTCTCCAGGTGGAATACACAGAAATAAAATTGACTACATCTGCTTCAATATTAGTGTAGCAGTAATGTACTTACGTTAGTTTTATGATTGAAACGTAGGGGTCTAGCCTGTTAATCTGGAGATAGCATTGAGTAGCCAATGAGGCCTCTATGTGGGCATGGCTTTCACCTGAGACTCCTGGGAAATCTCGTGATATTTCCCTTGTGAAGATGAGAAGCTATCTTCCCCAGTTGTTGGGAGTTAGTCTCAGAGACGATGAATCATAGACAAGACAAGACAAGATGGCAGCATCCGAGAAGCTGTAGGAGTCGGCAGAAAGACCACACAGCTTTGCCCTGATGAAGCTAGACCTCTGAAGCTGGGGTGGCTAGATGGAGACCTCTGCCAGTGATGAGTTGCTTCTGCTGTTGATGAACCCTGAGCCCTGGACGCTAGTTGCCCTGCCAGCAACGGGATTCTGCACCCACTGACCTGTGACTTCGTGAGTTGGAAGAAAACTTTAT
Organism: Nesogale talazaci; assembly: GCA_004026705.1. Lineage (NCBI taxonomy): Eukaryota > Metazoa > Chordata > Mammalia > Afrosoricida > Tenrecidae > Nesogale > Nesogale talazaci. The sequence continues at coordinate 43,714 of PVJH01002243.1, read as the reverse complement.
AGACTGATTTCGAGCATATGGGTTAATATCAGACTTATGACTTTGAACTGGACTGGCCTGGGATGCTTTCTCCATGTCCCATTCCTTTTTTATATAAACCCTTTCCTTATATCGATATGCATGTCCTTGAATTTGTTCCTCTAGTCTATCTGGACTAACACAATTAGCAACTAAAGTCTGGCAGGGACTGACATGTCACTGATTTCTCATACATAAGCTCAAGATGAGGCTGCAGAAAATGAAAACAACTCCATAAGACCCAAAACATGGGCTGAGCCCTGGTGGTGTAGTGGTTGTGCGCGTCTGCGGCCCACTGGGATGGAGGTTCAATTCCAGGGTGGACCTGGGCCTCCTACTTCCACCGCAGGAGAGCAGTGATGCCCCCACCAAAAACAAAAACAAAAACAATAAAAAGAGCAAAAACATATTGAATCTATATCATCTGATTTTTGAGAATATCCCAAATAGATTTGTTGCATTGAATACTGACACAAAGCCTAGTGACCTGTGCAATCACATGGAGAATACAATACAAGAAGAAAGAAAAAATTCTTTAAAAAGAAAGGAAGGGAAGAAAAGATTAGGATGAATGTTATAAATGACTCTCAAAATCACCCTCCATAGTAAAGTAACTGTGTTAGTCTGGGTAGACTAGAGGAACAAATATCAAAGACATGCATATGGATATAAGGAAGGGGTTTCTATTCAAGAGGAACAGGACATTGAGAAACCATCCCAGCCCAAAGTCACAAGTCTGATATTAACCCATAAGCCTGAAATCAGTCCATAATGTCTCCTTCCAACTTACGAAGTCACAAGTCAGTGGGTGCAGAGTCCCTACTCCGACAGGGGTCTCCACATGGCTCCTCGCTTCCAGGGCTCAGGGTCTATCAACAGTATCCCACGGTGGCAGAAGCAACTTTTTGCTGGCAGAGGCCTCGATGTGGCTGCCCCAGCCCCAAAGGTCCAGCTCCATCAGGGCAAATCTGTGTGGTCTCTCCACTGGCACCTCCAGCTTCTTGAACGCTGCCAGCTTGTCTTGTCTGTGATTAATTGTCTCTCCAACTAACTCTCAACAACTGGGGGAGATAGTTTCTCATCTTCATGAGGGAAACATCGCGAGATTTCCCAGGAGTCTCAGGTGAAAGCAATGCCCACATAGAGCCTCATCGGCTACTCGATGACTATCTCCAGATTGACAGGCCAGACTCCACCCCTACATTTCAATCATAAAATTAACTTAAGCACATGACTGCCACAGTAGCTAAGGCACATGGAAGCGATGATAAAGTCAAAGTGTGAAACAGAAAGCTTCAAGGGTAGCCTTGAGTAGACAAAGTAAAATATAATGAAATAAACAAAGACCTAGGGTTAGAAAACGAAAAAGTAAGAATATGCTTGAAACTGAAAGAACTCAAGAAAAAATTTCAAGCCTCAAATTGCATTTTTTTTTTAGACATCACTGCCCTGGTGGTGGGAGTAGGAGGCCCAGCATTTGCTCAAATTGCAATTTTAATAGATTCTGTAGGGGAGATGTTGAAAAAAACAAGAAGCATAAAAAAAGATGGAAGGAATACACATACAAAGTCACTTGGAAGAGAGTTACCTTGACAATGGACTGGAAAAAAGTCTATTTATATTGATTCCAAAGAAAAGTGACCCAAGAGTTGCTCAAATTGATTCATAATATCATTAATATAATATGCATATAAATTTTTCTGAAAACAAGCAATGGTGGTTGCAGCACTACATTGATAGGAAACTGCCAGAGGTTCAAAATGGTTTCCAAGGAGGACATGGAACAAAAACTAATCAGTTTTGATTTAAGATCCATCTTGGCTGAAAGAAAGGAATGCAAGAAAAATGATTACTTCTGTGGACCATACAGAAGCTCTATATGTCCTTGAGAAGAACGGAAATAGCAGAATGTTACATTGTGCGTATGCGGAACTTGTACAGAAATCAAGAGGCATTTGTAAGAATGGAACAAGGACATATGCAGGGCTACCCACAAAATAAAGGGTTTTTTTTTCCCAAAGCTATGTACTTATTATTTTTTCTGCAATACAACTTTATCACCTTCAAAGTACTCTCCACTAAACTTACTCCATTTATTTTTCAAAATAATCTGCTTAGATGACTGATCGCACCCCCTTTGTTTTTTTCTTCACCTTTTCTGTATCATCACTCTGCCTTTTCCAGTCCCTCTTCATTTGAGGAAACAAAAAGAAGTTACACCAAGCAAGGTCAAACGCATGGGACCAGAGAGGCACGCTGTTTTTTCCCCAAACTGACACACTGAGATGGCTGCATGAACAGGTGTTTATGATGGTAGAAAAATCAGTCCCCTGCCTGACACAAATGAGATTTTTTGTTGCATACTATTACACAATTTTTTCAAAACTTCTTACTTGAAAGCCTGATTAACAGTTCGATCTGGTAGAATGAACTCTAAATGAACTAAAAGTTGATGTGTTCATCCACTTAGGAAGTTGATGGACACCCACATGAGGTTTGTCATCTATGCAATATTCACCTTGCTGAAATGAGAAAACCATCTGTACATACACTTGAGATTTTACCTAAGTGCTGTTCAAAACAACAGCTTACCAACAATGGTTACTGTAGCACTTTACCTGAGCAGGAAATGAAACTCCAGAGCCACACACTGTTCTCTTAAATCAGCCATCATAAAAAATGAGGTTTGGGTGGAATTGCTTTTAGGAAAAAATTCACTGTGACCTAAGAAAGTCTTCCCAGGTAAAACTACTGAGCACACTACCTCAGATTGAATTGCTTGCAGCTTGCTTTGCTGGGAAAAATGCATACAATGAAAGCTCTACCTAGTTGTGCTTTTTTTGGTTAGTTTTTTTGGTTGGGGGGCACTCTTGTATCACAAGTTCAAAATCAGAAAAAGTGTATATGTGTTAGACTGGGTTGATTAGAGAAACACATTTATTGACACTCACATACATGCAAAAGAGAACTTTACGTAAAAAATGTATGCATCAATAAAACTTTCCAGCCTAGTCCAAATCAAGTCCATAAATTCAGTCTTAGCCCATAAACAGGATAGCGGCCCTTGAATTCCATATAACATTCATACAGCACATGCAATGATGCTGAAAGTAGGAAGATCACGGACTGGTGGGTCAAAAGTCCTGTGGATCCAGTGGTGGTGGAAGCATCTTCAGGACTCTGGCTGTCATCAGTGGGCTTCCAACAAAACAAAACCCTGCCTGGCCCCACCCCATCGTCCCCATGGCTGGGTTCGAACCCATTGGTGCAGTTGCTGTGATATTCCAGCTCATCTTTTCGAAGCAGATCCTCTAATCTACCCAGGTGATGTCTTTTCTAGAAACTAGCCTCTCCTGATTCTTGTGTATGTGAAATAAAACAGAATCAACTGCATTGCAATAGGTTAAATTAAGCTTAACAGTTAATGAAAGGGAATAATTATAGTCGTATGACATAGCTATAAAAATACTTATCAAATTTAGATGTTGTGCAAATGTGAAAATGTAGTACCAATAGTTATAAAACACTTTTGTGAGTGTTCATACGATTAGTAAAATATCATAAAAAACAATTGAAAAAGAAACAATGATTAGGGTAACGGCACAAAAGCAAAATTAATCTTTCAGCCCGACCCATGCCTCAAGTCTTTGTAACCCTACAGTTGGTGACAATATGAGGATTATCTCTGGCCAATACTTATATCCTGTTTAAAGTTTGCTTTCAAAATGAATTTCTGTGTTTCTGAGTTCTTATCCGGAGTTCAGTTCCATCTGTGGTGTGTGCTGATAATATTACTATACAGTCTCTCCATACTTTGCAATTCAAGCATATTTTTTAACTTTCTTGTAAATGTTAAAATATATCCTCCCACTGCTGGCACAAGTCCTCTATATATCTCTTCCATTGTATAGCTGACATCATCCACTTGCACACACATGCTTAATATGCATACCATGTTTTACAATATGCTATATAATTTTAACAAGGAAGTTGTGTAGACAAAGTCTCCTGCTCTCAAACATTGAGTCGTCTTTGTTCAACCTGATACCTTTCTTAGCCTTGTGGATTTCAGAGTGTTTTAATAGTAATAAAGATCGTCACAAATGTACGGGGTTGCAATTTGAATTCATTAAGTTTTTCCTTTAAATTGGGGAGGGGGCTGCTTTTCAGTGTTTGCCTCCAAGAGTTAATCTTAAAAGTTCCTCTTGCAATGTGAGAAAATTCGCCTATAGTGATCAAATTTGCCTATAGTATGAAAATATTCATTATTTGATATGAAATTGGGCATAGAACCAGTAGCGAAAGGAGAAAAAATGTCTTTCATTTCTAATTGGCAACTTGTGTTTAACCTTTAATTATTTGTGAATTGATAATGCCTAAGTTGTATATTTCTCTTTTTGTAGGTCACTGAAACTGATTCCCTTTCTTTTTTCTACCTTACACTCAGACTCCCAAGATATCATGATAGCACATTAAATGGGAGATGGAGGCATTTCCATCATCGGTTGCTGTCCTTGTACACGCACCAAACTGCCACTTGCATGAAAAACTTAAATTGTTGAAAGGCAGGAACCCCTTGTTACGTGTGGCTTCAAAAGGAAATTCAGATAGATCTTCCCACTTGTTCCTTTTGTATTTTTTTCATTTGTTTCTGTTTGATGCAATCAGATTTCTAGCTTGAAAGGTGTCAAACTGATTAGCATAGAGACTACTGTGTCTTCTTGAAGGGTTTTTCTGTTCTTAGTTTGGCAATGATTGTAATGCTAGTCAAACATAGGACAGCGTTTCTGTCTTCTGTGGAGAATACTTCAAATAAGCTTTAGGGTATGCTACTTTCTTTGAGGGTAAATAATTTATAATATTTGAAGGCCTGACTCCTGTACAAAGGGTGTTTGCTTTCGTGTCTGCACAATTACTTTCCCTGGTTAAAATGCATATGTTTTGGGAAACAGCTTGGCTTATACGGACCACAGCCACCAACAATTCTGAGAGGGGAAGTTCTCATTGAGGCAGCTTGCCATTCATTACCCTCTAAGATATAAGACTAGCCATTATAAGATTGATTACGGTTTTATCCACTCCCAATGATTGACCTTTTTTTGCAGTCAAAACCATGTGTGATTCAATAATTGCATATTAAGACAAGTAGAATAAATTAGAAAATGTATAGCTAAAGGAAGTTTTAGAAAGTGCAATAATAAATAGAAATATACAAATTAATATTTTTCCACCAGTCAGCTCCATTTTCAGATGCTAATGAAAGCATTGTTACTTATTAAAAAAAAAAAACTAACCCACCTTTCTAGTGAAACTTATAAATAGCTCTAAGAGACAGTCCTCTTGTATTTTTCTTTGTTGGCTGCTTTATTCAGTTCCATCCTACTTATGCTACAAATAGGTAACTTCTGTTTCCCTAAAGACATCAACTGTGAGTTGTGGTTTTGTATGATTATCTCTGTAGCAAATATTAGTAGGAGACGGTCCGTACGCCCACCCTTTGCAGGGCCGACTGGATGCACTTTCTTCTCTTGAATGTTTTGACAAGGGACTTTCTCTAGTGGTTGGAGCCAACTTCGCAGCCTGAGTAACAGACTAAAAGGAGCAGGAAGCTAATATGTGGCATTCTTCACCTCCTACCAATGACATTTGGGAATGGAGGTTAACATGCATTGAGTTTCTTAACCTGCATGTAAGATAACCCTGAGGTACAGGGTTGACACAACCTCCCAAAGCACATTTTGTAAGGCAGAGCTTTATTATGCCCACAAGTGCTTGGAAACACCCTTCAGCGGTTGACTTCCTGTCCTTGTTTTGTGTACCCATTCCCTTGGCTACAGTTTCTTTACCTTCCAATAGACCATTTCAGCTGAAATCCTTTGTAAGGTTTCTTCCTGTGGAAACTCCTGTTACCTTGAGGCTTGTTTTGGCTTTTAGAGTTTAGAGGCAATAGCAGGGGTCTTCTTAGTATTGTTTGATATGTGTTGGATTGAAAATCAAAAACTTAGTGACTTTCCAGCTACTCTGAGTGAGAAAGTTAAAGTGAATATGTTTTCAGAAAGATTTCCAGCCTCAGAAATGCCACAGAGTCAATATGAGTTAGTTGACTAGATGGTAGTCGGTTGGGGAATATGATCACTAAAGAGTAGTTTGCACCTTAGTTAAAAGTGTGGAAAAGGAATCTGGCCATGATGCTCACCAGCCCAATATGATCACTGAAGTCAAATAGGTGCATAAGCAAAAGTGGTGAAGAGAACAGATGGCACCCAGATATCAAAAGATATACATAGAGTCTGGGGACTCAAACCCTGAAGATAAACAGCCAACTAGCCAAGAAGTACCCAAGTCCACACGGAAGAAGCACACCAGCTAGTGTGGCCGAGAGGAGTCAAAAGGATCAGGTTTCAGGCATCAAACAGGAAAAAAAAAACAATATTACTGTGTATGCACTTTCCTGAGATGATCACTGAGGACAAGTGGGGACAGGAGAAAGAGTAGTGAAGATGGCTGACAGTACCTGCCTATCAACACATAATGCCTGAGGCCTCGAAGGCTTGAAGATGAGGAAACAGAACAACAAGGCCTATCATAGAAGAAGCACACCAGTCTGTGCGACCATGAGGAGTGGAAAGAGTCAGGCTATCAGGCATCAAAGAACAAAAGTCATGTTGTTAAGTGCCCACCCTACTGACAAGATCGCTGGGGACAAAAGGGTACAGAGGCAGACAGAGCCAAGGAAACTGATGGTCCCCAGCCACCAAACGATAAAGTAGCTGGGATCTTAAAGGCTATTAGGTGAACAAGTGGCCATCCAGCACAGAAACAGCAAAGCCCACATAGAAGAAGCACACTGACCTGTGTGATCTTGAGGAGTCAAAGAACAAGGATTAAATCAGTAAGAATGAGGGGAGAGCAGGGTCGGGACCCAGGGCCCAATTGTGGGCAGTTGGACACCCCCTTGCAGGGGAATCACAGGGAGGAGATGGGCCAGTCAGGGGGCAGTGAGATAGCAATGAAGCATCAAATTGTCCTCTATTTCCTGAAGGTTTCCTCCCCCAACCATCACAGCCCCAACTCTGGCCTGCAGTTCCAGCTGGACTGGGGGAGCTGCACTGACAGAGGTGGGAGCTGGAAACGAAGAGAACTGGGGGTGGATGCACCCCTTGGGGTCAGTGGCGGGAGTGAAGTTGGCAGATGGGTGGAGGGAGGGTGGGGTGGAGAGAGGAAGCCATCTGTGGGGATCTGCAGACTGTCTCCTATCTAGAGGACGGATGTAGGAACGAGTGGGCAGGGGGAGATGTCGGGTAGTGTAAGATATGACAAAACAGTAATGATTGCAGAGTGGTGAGGACTGGGGGGAAGAGGAGGGGAGCTCATATCAAGCGGAGGGGCAGGTGTTGGGACAATGTCGATAAGGACGGGCAGGTGGGGGTGCTTGGCACAGTGTGCGTAACTATGTATTGAACTATGTATGATGGAAAGTGATGTACAAGCACCCAATAAAATGATATTTTTTTAAAAGTATGGAAAAGGCTATTGGGGGTGGGGGAGGGAGGGAGTTAAACAGTAGTCCTCTATTCCATCAGCTACTAGGGCATTTAAAGAGTTGTAAAGGGATACACTACCTAGTCTCTTGTCTTTTGAAATGGCTAGATTGTTAAAGAATATAGATTTAAATAATTATTTCCATTTAACAAAGAAAATTATGCTAGTAAAAGTAAAATAATAAGGTTCTTCGTTACAAAGGTCATGGGAGTGTAATAATTCTAAACTAAGAAAGAGAGAGATTTTGTATTTGGGTTTTTTCTTCTTTGCCTTGCCCATGTTCTTAGTAAGATTGTTTCATTTGGGGCTGAGCCCCAGTGGCCTGATTGGTTGTGTGTGGGACTATGGCCCATAGGGTTGGTCGTTTAAATCTAGCAGCAGCTCTCCAGGAGCAAGGCTGGACTTCCTACTCCCACCAGGGCAGAGGGCTTAGCCCTGGTGGTGTAAGTGGTTTCCTGTGGAACTGCAACCTGGCGGTTCAAATCCAGCAGCAGCTCTCAGGAGCAGTGCCCGGTAGCTCCCATGAACACCAGAGGACAGTGATGGCTCAAAACAAAGCAAAACCAACAAAAGACCATTTAATTTAAGCAATGATATTATGAGTACAGGAATTCAGCATCTTTACTGTGTGTTTCTCTTAATGAAAAAAGATACAGGTACAAATAGTCACAGCACATGGAGGTCTTGGGCAAAGCAAATGTGTGTGATTCAATCACTAGATCTAAGCTTTAAATGCCTTAACGTTTTTAGTGTCTAATTAAAATTTAAAATAATTGAAATTAGTGAATTGCATAAGAAATATCTTAGAAGGTATATTTTGGAATAATATTTGGACTATATATGCCAGGTGCGTCCAGAGTTTTAAATTTAAAAATGGTCTAAGACAGCAGTTAAGTATCACTCTGCTTTAACTACACAGACATTTAAAAAAATCATTTTATTGGGGGCTCATGCAACTATTATCACAGCCCATACAGCCAACCATTGTGTCAAGCATATTTGTACATATGTTGCCATGATCATTTTCAAAGCATTTTCTTTCTACTTAAACCTTTGGTATCTGCTCCTTATTTTTCTCCTCCCTTCACTTCCCTCACTTATGAACCTTTGAAAAATTATCAATTATTACTATTTTTAAATCTTGTACTGTCTGTCTCCCTTTACTCCCTTGTCTGTTGTCCATCCCCCTGGGATGGGATCAGATATCAGGTAGAGCTAAAAATCATAATGTGAATGAGGCACACATGTGCACATGTGTGTGTTTGTGTGTGTGTGTGCGTGTAGTATAGGTCCAAAGCCAATCTATAAGCAATTAGACATAACCTTACAGAAGGGTCATGGAGAGAAGATGGGCCAGTCATTGTGCAGCATAATACTGATGAAAGATATAGCTTTCCTCCCCACTCCCACGATTATGATCCTATTTACAAATCTGGCTAGACCAGAGAATGTAGATAGGAACAGAGAAGAACTAGAAACCCAGGAAATAAAGGATAGATAAATGCCTCAAAACCAGTATTGAGAGTAACCATACCAGTAGGGGAAGGGGAAGTTCGGGGGCTGGGGGAAGAGAACTGATTACAGGTCTACCGATAACTGCACAGACATTTACTTTCTATCACAGGAAAACTTTTCAGGTTTGTAAAATGACAAAAAAAAATGTCAAAAACAAAACAAACACAAAGGCACAATAAATAAAATTGATAGTGGTTGTATGGGTAGAACCTCTCCAAAGAATTTCCAAGGTTATACATCTTTACCTACCGATACTGACTTTCACACGTTTCTTTTGTGGATTAAAGAGTGGGTTCAACCCACCGACCTTGCTCTTAGGAGTTGAGTGCTATAATCACCATACCACTGGGCTCTTTTTTCTAGATGTGTTATCCTTGCTCAGTATATATTTTCTCTTTATTAAATAGTTGTGATTTAAATCAAAGTATAAAATGCATGACGTAGAACTCAACCTGGAACATAGGTGGACTCAGCAAAAGAGTCTAGCCAGCTGTGGCATTGGTCTGACTCAAAGCAGTTCTATTGGCAAAGTAGAACAGATTCATAGGCTTTCCAGGTTTGTAAGTCTTTAGGGACCCACATAGCCTTATCTTTCTCCCTAAGAGTACCTCGTGGTTTGAACTGTTTATATTTTAGTCCGTGGCCCCGTGTATAATTTGCTATTTTCTAAAATAAGTTAGAGAAGAAGATACATACAAATTAAAGACTTTCTACAAGTACCTTAATTGAAAATATTCCCCAAAGACACACACATTCAATATAAACTCCAGGAAAAAATGTTCGCCATAGATGATATTCAAGTTGATAAAAACAAGATAAAGTAGAACATACTTATCTTGGGAAGATATCTAGACTTTTTTTTTTTTTTTTTGGTTTTAGGGCATCACTGCCCTGGTGGTGGGAGTAGGAGGCCCATCCTTTGCCCCTGTGGAGCTGGAATTGAACCTCCATCCCAGTGGGCTGCAGTCCCGCGCACAACCACTCCGCCACCGGGGCTCCGCAGATATCCAGATATTTATTGAATTGTTTATATGACAGTATGTATGTACGTTAGAAAGAAAATGTGTGTAGCATATTTCTAAAAGAAAGAAACAAAAGAGACACTATAAAGATGAGAAAGATGATAAGGGGCAGGTTTTAGGGTTACTGAGCGCTATTTTTATTTCAGCCATTTTTACATATTATCTTAGGATCTCTTATAGTCATAGCAATACTATAAAACTCTCATACATGATCGAGAAACAGGTAAAGAGCTATTCTTTCTTAACTAGTTATTAAAACTAGAAATATTTTTAATACTTGTCCAGACTAGTTGTAATGTATTTTGTATTTAATATTTTATTCTGTAAATTATCAATGAAGAGGCATAAACAATTTCTGAACATTCTTAAATGCAGATTCCCATAAATATAGCAATAAGATGATATAGCCAGTTCCCTCCAATATATAATGCAGACTGCATTAATAACAGTAAGAGAAAATATGCATTGGAATTTTGGTGTTAATCATTATTATTTGTGCAGACATCAATGAATGTGTATGGTGGGGTAAGATATTCAAACCATGTTGGGAGAAAGCTTCTTCAGAGATGAGCTGTGCAAAGATGGCTGTGTAAATGAGTGGGGAAGCTTATAAGGATCCTGAATACAAACATCACTGAAGACAAATTAAAATATTAAGCATACTAGGGCTACTTTGCAAGTGTATAAAACAGCTTCTTAAAACTCTTGTAATTCTTTTCTGAAAATAGGCACAGTGGGTCCTCACTGCACAATATCCCAGGAATATTGTGAAAGCAATTGAATTCTACTCATTAATCCATAAATTTGGAGGTAGAGTAATGGGAATAAATTAAGTATAAAGAAATTCAGACAGGTAGACAAGACCCAACAAGCAAAACACAATGTGAAAGAAGGTGCTTAGATAACTCAGCAGTAAGATGTGGGTAAGAGTCACTGCAGTTATTAAAAAGGACTTATAGAATGCTTATTGGAAGAGCCTCTTGTTGTCAATATTTGTGACACTTATATGTTAAATATGTTAAATATAAATATGTTAAGTATAGGACACTGCCCTATATTTGTGACACTTATATGTTAAAATGGACTTAATAAATTAATACCTATTATATTAGTCACAGGATTTTATCCTAGAATTATCTTTTCCTATATATACACATGTATGTATGTATATATATGTGTGTTTGTATTGAATTCTATAAAGAATGGAATTTGAGAAATTAAAAATCAGAAAACTAAGGCAGACTCATTCCAGTTGATAAATAGATTTCTGCATAAACCTTACAAAGCAAGAAACAAATAATTCTATCATAGAGAGTTGTTTTAAAGTTCCTCTGCAGGAACTGGACAGCCTTAGAAATGGCTGGAATGAGAAAGAGGGTGCATATCTAGTGAGACAGACCGGAGAGACTTTGGATCATGCTGTTTTGAGTGTATAGATGATAATGATCGTTGAGTAGTGATATTGAAATTCTTATTAAATAAAAATAATTATATTAAACACTTTATGAAAGAGATATGTTGTTACTAATCCATTTAATAATGATAAGTAGACTAATACAATTGCATTATTTACCATTGCAGTGGATACCCTCAGTGAAGAGCACTGGTTTTTACAAGTGCAATTTAAAGACACCTGATGCATGAAGCATGGGAAGGGCTAGTTAGGTTTGAAATCAGACTTGCCATTTATAGCTCATGGGTGAATGAATTACTTTTAGAACTCTTTTTTCTTAAATTTTTGGAGGTAAAAAATATTTACATATGTTTTTAATAAAATGATTTGGAAGTTTGCAAAAATTTTGTATACAATCTCATAGCTCAGCGATTCCATTCTTAAATATAAACCTCATAGAAATTGATGCACATATTAACACAAAAGGTTTATTCAAGAATTTTCACAGACTTCTAATGCATATCTTGGATTATTATATAGAGAGCTCAATTAAAACACGGGCACAAATAGACAAGAAAAAGAACAAAAAAGAAAGTAAAAGAAGACCTACATTATAAAGGTATATGAAGGTTAATTGTAATAATTTTTGAAAGCAGAAACAAAAAACAGTCACTGTCAAGTCTCCGGATTGATGGTGAGGCCATGTATGTCATAGTATAAATGTGCTACATAAGATTCTCAGTGGTTGACATTTTTTTATTCAGTAACTTGCTAGGAATTTCTTCAAAGGTACATCTGGGTGGACTCTAAACTCCTGACTGCCTAGATATAAAAGGTCAACAAATAATCAGCATTCAGAAAATGGTAGCTCTTATTGTTTCAAAAGACTTCTGTTCATTACAAAGGGAAAACAAATGAAATCTCCTTTATAACATTTTCTATGGTGCAGTCATAAAGGAACTGGACTGCTAACCAACAAGCTGGTGGTTTGCAACTCATGAGACGCTGTTGTGTGGGTGGGATGAGGAAGCCTCGCTCCCAGATCATGGCCACCTTGGAAACCACAAGGAGTGAGGCAGTTCCACCTTGTGCTGTTGTGGTTCTATCGATTGCAGTGAACTTGTAGGCACTACGAGTATTTTATTGAAAGAAATAAGTAAAACAACTGATAATTAGCAATGAACTAAAATATAGATGGATGTGGGAATTATCTGGTAAGAATTATAAGTAATTATGTAGACCCTATTGGCGGAAGAGTTAGCATTTGTAACTGAAAGGTCAGTAGTTTGAACCCACCAGTGATTTTTCAGGAGAAAATTCTCAGTGATACGTTCTGGCAAAGATTCCAAACGCCAACCTCTCTGCCATCAAGCTGCTCCCGAGTCCTAGAAACCCTGTAGGCCTGTGGGTTCCTGAGATGGCAGGCAGGTCTTTTCAGTCGAAAGTGGTATCTTTCGCCCATGGAGACAAGGGGTTTCAAACTGCTCACTTTGTAGTTATCAGTCCAACATGTAATCATTTGTCACTGAAATCTTTTCCTGGTAAAGACTGCAGCCGTATAAACCATAGAATAGCTTCCTACTGCATCAAATAGCGTTGCTATGTATGCACAACACATATGTATTTTTCCATCTGTGTTGGTAAGTAAAAATATTCTACTAGGATTTCCGCCCTGGTTTAATGTATCACTGTGATCACTAGACAATGGCACACAAGCCCTATCAGTATTACACGTGGTCTACCTTCATTAGGACGCATTGGCAAATGTTGAACCAAAAGAGTGATTTTCAAGGGAATCTGGTAGATCACTTAAATTCACAGCAGAGAGGCTTGCTCAGAATTTGATGATGACTAGTGTGGGGATAACAAAGGGCTAAATGAGAAACTTTCTGGAAGGACACAGTATGGCAATAGGTGCTTATTATGGAGATTAAGAGCACTGAAAACTACATCATTGAGAAATAGGAGATCAGTGCCTCAAATTTTTGTTTCTTTTTTCTTATGTCAATGCATTGTTCCTTATCTGAAGGTAGGAAGGGTTGTGCAATGCAAATATCAGTGTGAAATTTTACCTTGCCCACCCAACAGGGCTGTCTTGTCCAATCGGTTTTCTTTTTTTGCTCCCAGAACTCAAAGAGTAATAAAGGAATGCTGTGCACATCCCTCACATACCCCCATACTGCTGGCTCAATATTGGAGAGCATAAACTAAAGCGTGCACATGTCTTTGGGGAAGGGTTATTATAAGGAGACGTGAAGTCAGACTGACTGACAGCACCATGGTGGAAAAGAGAAGGAACCCCTGCCCTGAGCCAGCCTCCCAAGCGTGCTTATGTTGGAGGCCCCTGCTGCAGCCACTGGGTCAATCCATCTTGTTGAGGACTTGCCTCTTTGGGGGTTACCTCTCTGCTTTACCGAGCTTGGACATCTCCTGACGACATGGCTGAAGTACGAGAGACAAAGCCTAGTTATCCTTAGTTCTAAATATCATTCTGGCAATGCTTCTATCAAAACAGATGTGTTTATTCTTTTGCCAGTCGATGGTACTTTCAATATTCCTTGCTAACACCATAATTTAAATGCACCAATTCTCCAGTTTTCCTTATTCAATGTCCAACTTTCTTGTGCATATTGAAAATACCATGACTTGGGTACCTTCATTCTAAGTGCTTTTTAACATTTTCAAATGGTCTCATGCAGAAGATTTACCCAATACAGTGCATCTTTGATTCTTGCCTGCTGCCTCCATGACCATTGATCATGGATCCAAGCAAGGCATATCCTTGACAATTTTAAACTTTTCTCTATTTATCATGAGAGGGATTAGAAAGATAGTAATACTGTCTTCAAAAATGTGAATATTGGAATGAAGGATATGTAGAGAAATTAAAATCTTCCCAATAAGAAATTTTTTTAAAAAATCTGATTTTATAGCACAAAGTTTCTTTTCCTTACCTTTGTATAAATGTGATTGTATAAGAAACTTCTTTAAACAGGGACATGGAATCAATTCTGGCTCAAAGTAACACTGTACTGACAAACTAAAATGAGGATCACAAGATAATTTCACACATTGACTTAAGATTGATATCCTAAATCAGACAATTTCTTACAGTGTAAGTAACAAGAAAGGTAATAAAATCTAGGTTATATACTTATTTTTATACTTTCCAATCCCATGCAAATTGTTTAACCCAGAGTAATTATGTTTCCTCCTATTACATTTTCCCATGCATTTTTCATGATGCTTCAACTTAATGTGGATTTATCTTTTGAGGACTGGTCATTATGCAGCTTATTATAATTATTGTAAGCAGGGTATACTTAAAATGATAATTGTATTCATGCACATGTGTTTATATTGTGTAGTTTATTAAAAATGTAGTGTCATTAATAATTTATAAAACAAATATAACACTATTGTAGAACAATAAAGGAGAAATATGTGACCCCTTTAGTGTTCTCAAAATATATTTAAAGATTATTGAATTTCTGAGAAAATGGAAATAAATCTAAAGAAGTAAGTATTAATGTCTCTTATATTCTATAAAATTATTTGTATTAGTATATCTATGGAATTAAAAAAGAAAAAGACATGCCTTTCCCTCAAGAGGCATTAAATATAAAAATCTAGTTAAGAACACTTCATGAATGTATCTCTTTTAACACAAATTACTATTAAAATGAATTTTTCAATTCATAACTATTTAGAAACAAATCAATCACAAATTAGAAAAGAAACAGAATGAAAATAACATTTATCCATTGAGCATTCATTCAATGTTTTCCACAATGTAGAGATTATTTGAGTGAGCAACAAGGAACATAGCTGACAATAATTCTGTTTTGGGCCAGTTTGTACTCAATTAGGGAAATAAATATTTATGTATAAACACATATATGAACCCTGTCATTGGATCATCATTAGAAACATTTTGCCTCAAATATAGGTTATTAGGTGCCAATTGGTTCCAAATCATAACACCACTTGTGCAGTACTATGCCACTCTCACAATGGATATTTGAGTATGTTGTTGTAACAGCTGTGCCAATCTATCTGTTTTATGGCTTTTCTTTTTATTCTAATCCTTTGGTTTTGTATCACAGTTTTATTGGCTTATAGTTTACATATCAAGC
The DNA here is from genome assembly GCA_004026705.1 of Nesogale talazaci. Classification (NCBI taxonomy): domain Eukaryota; kingdom Metazoa; phylum Chordata; class Mammalia; order Afrosoricida; family Tenrecidae; genus Nesogale; species Nesogale talazaci. Next base: position 28,088 of record PVJH01002243.1, on the reverse strand, counting down.
AATTCAATAATGCATTCATATAAAGAAGAGTTGTACAATCAGCACAATCAATTTTAGAACATTTTCTTTATGTTTGTATTCATTGTTATTAACAACCTATTTCCCCCCCTTGACCCAAGATTTTATCTCTATCAATATCTCTTCATGAGTTCAAAGTATATTAGATAAATTTTTGCCATCATCTTATATAAGAAGCATTCAGTCTTCAAAGCAGATTTCTTTATTTTTTTGGCAGTCCATGCTTCAAAATTTTTCCAACACTATAATTCCAAAGCATCCTTAGTTTTTATCAGTCTTCCTTATTCATTGTGCAGCTTTCACATACATATGAGGCAATTTATAATGTGTCAATTTTGTCAGGTACACATTAGTCCACAAAGGGTATCTTTGCTTTTCAACACATTAAAGAGGTCTTTTGATAAAGATTTGCCAAATGTAAGGCATCATCCAGTTTCTTGACTGCTGCTTCCATAGAATGGGTTATAGTTCCATGTAGGATGAAATACTTGACACGTTCCTTTCTCTGTATATAATGATGTTTGTTAGTACAGTTATGAATGGAGTGTCATTTGACAATAATAACTATTAATTCAATCTATACACATCAAAATTTTTTTTAGCATCACTGTCCTTTGGTGGTCACGGGAGCTACTCAGCCTTGCTCCCAGAGAGCTGCTGCTGGATTTGAACTGCCAAGCCAATGGGCCACAATCCCATACTCAACCCCTACACCACTGGGGCTCAGCCAAACATCAAATATTTTAATAATAGAATCAAGTAAGAAATAATCAAAAGACTTAAAGATATAAATGTGAAAACATATACATTTCAGTATATAAATATGATTAGTTACTCTCCAGTCATTTCCAGCTGTTATTTACCCATATATACAAAAGAAGAAAGCCCCGCTAAGTTCTGCACCAATTATTGAAAAAATATTGACTTATATGAAGAAGACTGAAGTATTAGAATCGGAAAAAGGTTTATGAACCTCTTGATATGCACATGACACAACCTTGCCCTCCTGAGCACATTGAGGAGAACTTGAAAAACTTGCTTATGAATAGCAAGGGCTGATTTTTAATATGGATGAAGACCAGAATCCTCATCACTAGACCAATAGGTAACATGATAAATGGAGAAAAAATTGACGTTGGTTAGTATTTGTCTTGCTTGGATCCATAATAAATACTTATGGTAGCAGCAATCAAGCAATCAAAGGATGCATTGCATTTGGTAAATATACTGTTTACAACCTCTTTAGTGCACTGAAATGCAAGGATGTTACCTTTAGGACTAAGATGTGTCTGATCCAAACCATGGTATTTTCAATTGTCTTATCTGCATGTGAATTGTAGACAGTCAAAAAGGAAGACTGATGAAGAATCAATGTATTTGTATTCTGGTGATGGAGAAAAATATTAAAAATTACTAAAATTGCTAAAAGGACAAACCTACCTGTCTTGGAGGAAGTAAAACCAAGTGTTCCAGAGAGGCCAGGAGGGTGAGAATTCATCTTACATACTTTGGACATATTACTAGAAGAGACACAGTGCTAGAGAAAGACATCATGTGTGATAAAGAAAAGAGGCAATGGAAAAAGATGAAGGCCCTTGGTGAGATGGAGGGATAGCAATGGCTGCAACCATGGTTTTATGCATGTCTGGGACCAATTAGGCGGAGGTTCCAGGGCCAGGCTGTTGTGTTCTTTTGTGCATAAAGTTGATTTAAGGTAGAACTATCTCACTGGCACCTAAATGCTGTCGGTGCCTAGCATATCAACCTTTATGCATTTCTTCTTGCTTTTGAAAACTTTCAATTTTCCTAGATTCATCTTTGCCCATCCATCCCATGCTCCAATTAGTAATAGGTGCTTACAACTGTTTATTCTCATTTTGAATCTTGCCTTGTTCGCAAAGAACGATCCCCAAAACTTTATTGAATCCACCTTATTACCCTCAACTCTACCTTGAGGAGGCAATTCTTCCAACCGAAGGGCCTCATCTTCTGGCCTGTGTATAAAGACGCCCTGCTGCTGTTCATGAGGAGTAAGTGGTAATGCCTCCGAATTGGACAATCTATTTTATCTTATCATTGACTCTTGCCTGAAGCTCATTCACTTTAGGGGAACCTGCTGGTATTGAAAATGCTAAAGACATAGCCGCCAGCATCATAGCAACACATGAGTTACAACAGTAACAACAAAGTGACAGACAAGTTGTGGAAATACATGTTACATTAAAGTTATTCGAGAATAGTAAAAGCAGTGGTATAGTTATTTATTGCCATGAAATAGTCTCTTTTGTCTAAATAGACAATATTGTATATTAGCATAAGTGAAAAAACTGCAAAAATCGTAATACAATTTTTATTAAACAAAAATTGAAACTTTGGTTTCTCAAAAAAAATCTCCCATGTAACTTTTTAAACTTGTGAAGGCAGTGGTTATATCTTTCTAAACTTTTCCTAAGGAAATTTGCACTATGATTTTAACTATACCAGAGTGGCATTTTTGACATTATCAGAGACCTCAAGTCATGATCCTTGTAAATATTCTTTGAGTTTGGGAGGGAAAAGATGTCAAAGGAGAAATCAGGACTGTAACATGAATGAGACAAGTTTTTCCAACAAAAACTATTAGGCGAGTCATCACTACCCTCAAAGAGTTAACAGGTGCAATGTTTTGCTGGCAGGGAACAGGGGATGAGGGGTGGGGGGTGTAGGGGAGCTTTTTTTTGTTTGTTTATTTATTATCTGACCTCACATCCTTGCTTTTAGATGGCCCACCAGATCCCCTGAGGAAGCAATGATTTGACAGGACCTTGTTCTCTGGATCATATAAATAAAACCAGGGTCTGTCATAAATTATGATTAGTGCAACAATTTTTTTCATTAGCTTTGGTCTTGCTTAAAAGACAGACTGGTAGAAATGTTAGCTCCTTGAAATAGTTGATCTTAAGGCAAAACTTTTTGCATTCCTAGAGCCTAGAGCCTCTTGAGGCCAAGATATTCACTTAAAATGGAAAATGCTGAGTGGTGTGAAATCTAAACATCAGTAGTGATCACACCAATGTCAGCTTTATGGTTTCATTTCACCCCTTTCTGTGGATTTCAGCCACAGGTTCTTCATTCCTTGAGGCTGACAGTCTTGCCTCCCTTAGTTCACCCCTGAGGTCTTCCTAATCTTCCCCAAGATATTCAATCCATCCAGAATCTCTAGTTTTATTTTAGGCAACATTCCTGTAAACTTAGTTCAAAGCTTTGAAGACTTGAAGTAGTCCACTTGAGTTGGATTAAAACTTTAACATTAACATTGTCCTAAAAATCACTATTTTTTCCATAGCACAGGAGATATGTTATATTGAAGGCATCCTAATAAGAAAACTCTCTTCTAGAATTTGACTTTATTGACCCACTGATAAAAGAGATATGGGTAAATGTATTTTATTTATAATAAATATGTGCATGTATGTAGTCAAACCCTCGTAAGAAAGATTTTTTTAGACTTGAAAGAATTTTTTGACTTACTCTAATATATCAATTTTTATATTAACCTTGTCTGAAACAGAGTGTATGTGATTGTGTGAATATACTTGCTGAGTAAGTAGTGGGATGAGAAGGAAAACTGAGATGTCTGATTCTACCCTTCAAACAGTTACAGCGCACAGGGCGTGGGGAGGTGAGAGGACAAGGGGTGGTGGTGGGGTTCTGACAGCACTGGCTATGACTCAGCACTGACTTTATGCCAGTGAGGGTTTCATTTTGCTCTTATAAATGAAAAAAAGTAAAAAAAAAAAGAGGATTTGGTGGAGAAATAGAAAATTTGTGTGGAGTATATGAAGCTATTTCATCAAGCCAGGTTAAGTTGAAAATAAGGTGGCTTTCCTGGACAAATACAATGAATAAATGGAAAGTTTGTGGAGTTATAAACATTATACTGCCTTTAAAAATAAAATAGAAATATTTTCTTAATTAAGTGTATTGCAGCTAAGAACATATTCTTTCATTTTTCTCGTAGACTAGTTTCTGTGTTAAAAAAAATAAGTGTCTTAGCTTTTATAATAAAAAAGTAAAATCAAGATGTATACATTATAAAAAAAGATGAAGAAAGTTGTCATCTTAGAAATTATGAGTTAGATAAAAATATCAACTGAATAAGTTAGTTCCATTTAGTAACCGGTTCCAAAACTAATAGCATAACACTAGAAAGCTTTTAGGAATAAATGTATTTGTTTTATAGAAAGAAAACTGCAAAACCTTTCAAAAGAAATTTGTGAACTCATCAAAACATAAAATATGTGCAATTAGTTTATGGACATATCAATAACTTAATGTTATCATTCTCCTCTCCCCAAATCTATTTTAAAAATAATTCAATTATACACAAATTCTCACTAGTATTATTTAACTCAAAATTGTACCCAAATTAAGACAATACAAATGCTTCTCAAACATAGTTAAGAAGAGAGGATGCTATTTTTAATATAAAACTAAGGAAGATATACTGTATCACACATATATGATTGCATAAAAATTGAACTCAATACACCTTTTCAAATAATGGATTAGGAAACAACTCACATAATAATGATTAGGTATGATTTTTTTCCTCAAATATGCACTATATGAAGAGGAGAAAATAATCTAAAATTTTTCTCTTATATGGTAAACTAACAAAATCAAACAAAAATATTCAAGATAGACAATATTGAATAAAAATCCAAATATGAGAAAATTAAAAATAAAACACTGGTGAATATTATTTTTATATCAAAGTATAGCTTAGCTTTCAAAATACAGGTTTAAAGACAGAGAACATAAATCAAAGTATTTTAGGCATAATTACATTTAAAATATCTGTATCAACCAGTACCATATATACTATTAAACATTAAAGTAAAACTGGTAAAATGCATAAAATATATCATTATTTTTAATGAATTACTATAAAGATTTAGAAAAATATAATCACTTACGGAGAAAAAGTAGGAAAAAGTATTTTAAAAAGTAATTTATAAGGGAAACATTTTGTAATTTTGTAATTTCACATGAGTAAATTGTAATCACGTCATTAGTAATCAAAGAAATAAAATTTGAAATAATTTTAAGCAAACACTCTTGGTTGTTAATCTGAGGAAAACTTAAACAATGAAGTATGTAAATAGCAAAATTTGAATATATGTTCCAGCTGTGTGAAAAAATAGGTAACACTGCACAAATGATGGGATATAATTCATTAATTTAAATGTTATTATACGATTTTAGAGGCAAGTTTTATGATGCATACCAAAAGTGTTAAAATTTTGCAAACCTACCAGTTAAGTTCTGTGGCTGCATGCTACAATTAGATTAGAAATTGTATAAAAGTACAAAACATATACAATGAAAAACACAATACTATAGGTGTTTTACCCAAGTAACTTATGCCTTCGAAATTTGTTTTTCTTTCTTCCCTTAAAATTTTGTTTTTCTCTAAAATTTATTCCCCTAAAGATTAATTTTGTAAACCCTTTGCCAACAAACTTTTGCATGTCCATAAAAATTTGCATAGTTGATTTTATAAACTTATTCCAAGGAAATGGAAGAAAATGTTCAAGGTGCATATTGTTTGGTTTAAAATGCAGTGCATTAACTGAGCTATTCAAGTTGTATTGGCAAGACATCATGAATATAATGTGCAGAACACTGCAATAAGAGGGAACAAATGAGTCTTACACACAATCAGAGCGTCTCCTGGAAGTGAAAGAGTAAAACTTTAGCTTGCTTCCTTTGGACATGTCATTAGGAAAATTAAAAACAAAAACAAAAACAAACAAAGTTGTTTGAAAACAATATAACGTTTGGTATAGTAAAATGAGGAAAACTCAATAAAAAGGATTTCATATCTGAAGGAATGATCTGACATATCCTATTGAGCCTGAAGATAGTGCAGGAATGGCTATGTTTGGTTCTGTTATACATGATGTTACAATGAGTATATGACATGATGGTATATATAGAAAGAGACATAATTAATCATGTTTCATATGTTACACCAGCTAGTTCTTTATGTTTGATATTACAGATAGATCATTGTAATTTACCTTTTGCTTATCTCTTTTCTAAATTAACTTCAGTACATTTAACAAGAGAAAATTCATGTCATTTTAAACTTTGTGATTTTAGAGGAGAACTCGAAGCTCAGGAGATTTAAAAATCATGCATTGGGGCGAACAGTTTTGCTTCTGAATTTAGTACAATTTTAAGTAATTTAGCTGCAGGAATTCTGAAGCAATGAGTACATTTCATGGAAAATAGGCAATCATTAATTTATTTTTTTCCACCTTAGAGTAATACATAACAAAATGAAGTAGGAGAATCCATTAAGAATGGTAGATTTTTGAAATTTCTAGAGCATGGAAACTGTTGAAAGTATAAGAATGACGAAGGACATAGTAATATGGGAAAATGTTGCAGAGATTTCATTGATTGTTGTGAGGCAAATGGATTAAAGATTTACTAATGACATAGGATTTGGTTGGGCAGGTAGACATGTAGAACAAAAGACAAGGAAGGAATCAGAGATGGCTCAGGATTTTTACAAGGAGGTAAGAGAAAAGGGGGCATTTATCATTTAGTTCATTTTTGTAATTAACCTTGCACTGAAGCAAAACAAAAAATACTGGTATTATTCTGTTTACATTATTCTATTCCTATGGCTACAGCTAGAAAATAGGAGAGATAGAACTGAATTCATGTTATATTTTTTTTCACCATTATATATAATCCATGCTCTTCATGATTCAGAGATAAAAATAATCCCAAATTCTTTAGACTTATTTCCGTCTGAATATTATATTTTCTCTCTAAATGTTTCATGCAAACTACTTTGAAAATAATATATTAAGTAGCAGAGATGGAAGTTCAAGGTTATTACTGATGTTTCTGTTGCTTAAAAGCCATAATGTTCTTTATTGTGTCCTTGCAAATAGATAATCTGACCTGTTTTTGTCTTTTTCTTTCCACATTATAAATGCAGAGTACAGCACTGACATCCTGAGGCAAGGTCGAGTGGTGGTGAAGTAGTTAAAAGTTAGGCTGAAAGAGTTCAAAGCCATGAGCAACTCAGCAGGAAAAAGACTGGGTTTCCTGCTCCCACAATCTGTCAGCCCGTACATTCACAGGGCAACTTCTACCCTGTCCTAGAGGGTTATTTTGATTGAAAACAATGGCCATGAATGAGTATGATAATGGAATATAGACAGTAAAAGAAATCCTATTTTAATTACCTGAACAGGAAACATTTCTTACATGTATAGGTAAAAATATTCTTATTCTCTTTATTATGTATGAACATGTGCTACCCAAACTTCACGTACTTTCTGAAACACCATTATTGCCAGTCTTCCTTCCTTTTCAGTGTAATCTTCTCCTACTCCCAATGTCCTTAGCATGTCATGTATATGTCCTTTAAGTCCATGCAGAGCGTATTTGATCTACAGTTATGTATATTTCTGGCAAAATGAGGCACCATTGTCCCCAATTGAATCATGGTATAGTGCTTTATGGCCCTAAGAGTTAAAGGATTCATTGTAAAAGAAGTTGATAACATGAAAAGAAAAGAAAAAAAATCAACTCAAAAAGTCCTGTACTCTACATGTTTAATAATCAAAATTTGCAATATGAATTTTCCATAATTTAACATTTCCTGATAGAGCACTATTGATTGTGTTGGTGATAAAGAAAAACAGCAAAAATATTCCAAATGGCTCACGTCTCTGTTCCTTGGAAAAGTCTTTCATTTTCAATCTCTTCTGATGAGGACTTACTGAAGCAATAAGTATCAGGGCAAAGTTTAAGAGGAATGATAAATTGAGAAATAAATGATAACTTCTGAAATGATGTGTAAAAATTGAGAAAAATTTGATGGTCAGTGCTTAATGAGTTATTTAAAACTAAGTCATAAGTATGAAAGAAAAATGGAAAAAGGAGACAGGAAAGCAGAGGAAAAAAGAATGAAAGATTTATTGTAAGTACAGGATATTTCATAAACATAAAAAGTACATAGAAAATTTATGTAAAAATAAAATTATTAGTATAATTTGAAGATGTCTAAAAATATTATCCTTAACTAGAACTTTCCATGTGGTCAAAGAGAGTGTTTTATGAAAAATTCTGTAGAGATATTGACTATACTTTAATTGGTATATGAGGTATGTAACTTTCCAAATGGGTCTTAAAAGGCACACTTCTTGTATAAATCAACCCTCTATCAAACATTTCACCTGACAAGAAAACAATTCTTTATAATTTCCATTTCTCTCATTAGTTATTCACTTGTCAAAAATTACAGTACCAGAATAATATTATTATTCATCAAGAATGTTTACCATGCACACGTGTATTATCCAAAATATATTAAAATTACTAGCATCTATTGATCTATACTATGTTTATCTGATCATTGTTTAATTAATCTTCATAATGGTCATTTGTGATAGACCCTATTATTTGTTTACAAGAATAATTAGAAAACCTGGACCTAATTTTATAGAATTTATTTTGCATACACTATGCACTAATTTTTAGTGTATGAGTTTATTGATAGAATAAAAAGACAAGTCCCTTCAGGTAGCGACCATGAGATATAAATATATTAAGGAAAATTCTCATTAATTGTAATAAAATGTTATCATAAGTGTGGAAAGCAACCATTTAAAGATCTTGTATTCTGCCACTCTGCCATATTCCTCTATTGCTTCCAATACTGCATGAGTGGAATATAGGGGATTTTTAGATGATTAGAATCATGAATAATGATAATGAAAATTTTGCCTCTTCCTCCCCCATATGAATACTTTTGATGTCTTTTCTTTGTCTTATGTTGTTAGCTAGAACCTCCAATATAAAGTTAAATAGGAGTGGGGACAAGGGGTATTCTTGTCTGGTCCCCTTTTTCAGTGGAATAGTTTTTGTCTTTTCTCCATTGACTACCACATTGGCTTGTTTTTCATATACAGCTTGTATAATATTGAGCAATTTTCCTTCTATCCCTATCTTCTTGAGTGTATTAAATAAGAATGGATGTTCGATATTGTCAAGTGCTTTTATCACATCTATTGATATTATCATGTGGATCTTGTCATTTTTTTCCTGTCACGGTGGTGAATAATACTAATGGTCTTTCACATGTTGAACCAACCCACACGTCCCTGGTATGAATCATGTATTTATCATTTTCCCCTTGACAAAAATTGGGAATACCATAGAGGTCTCCTAAAAGAAATGGGTTACATCAATTCTAATTTAACCAAATAATGTGCACTGCAATGCACTCAAGTTGGTCGAATACACAGGGTTTTCAATGTTTTCTATACTTCCAGAAATAAACAGCCTGATCTTTCTCACATAGGAGTTGGTAAACACTAACCACAGACCTTGCTTACTCTCAGTGTCACAAGAATTATAACCATATAAAAGGACACTTAAGCCCTTTGGATATTGACATGGAATAACCTATAAGATATAATGATAAAATAAAAAAGAAAAACAGATATTAGGATTTCATATCATTCCTTGTCTGTCCATTTCTTGTACAGTGGTGGTGTGGGTTTGGCTAGAAGCATGACACTAGTATTTCAAATACCAGTAGTCACTGAGGAGAGTCATGTTTCAAGGTAGCTTCCAGATGGAGATAGATGAGGGAAAAGAAAAAGGCAGTCTACATCTGAGGGATTAGCCCCTGGAAATCTTAATAATAGTGGCGGAACACTGTTTGATAGAGAGATGGAACATGAGACATCAGGTTGGTTCATCTTAGATTTTGATGATAACTCTTCATTTGAGTAGAAATCCTTGGAAACCATTCAAATTACAACTTGGCAAGTGCTGTCACTTAAGTGTAGAATCAACCAAGATAGATGGAGCAAAATTTTTATTACCTTCATTGGAGGGAGCTCTACAAAGCTTCCATTAATAATCAAAACATAGAAAGTATGAAGCCTAAGTCTAGGAAACTGAACATTAATGGTATTTCATTAATTATCAGAAATAGCATCATGTGAAGTACTGTTTGGAAGTACAACATGGTTTGTTATAGCCAAACACCGAAAAGGAAGGAACGTAAGCTAATAAAATCATCGCTGAGTTATATAACTACTGAAGCCAATGGTAAAGAAATTGAATAATGCCACATACTTTTGCAGTTCGAAATAAATCAAAATACAGTCAAGATTAATTTACAGTTACTGGCAATTGGAATGTGAAAGTTGTATGAACAGAGAAAGCATCAATAATTGACAAATGGCCTTGGTAATAGAAACAAGCTGGAGATAACATGAGATGATTTTGTAAGATTGAAAACATGTTCATTCAATATACACCTTTTAGCAACATAAATGGTGAATGGTATATGTGACGCTCACCGGATAGAACACACAGAAATGAAACTAATAATATGGAAAAAGATCATTGAAAAACTTAAAGTCATGAACCAAAACAATGCCTAGAGCAGCGCTTCTCCACCTTCCTCATGCCGTGAACCTTTCATACAGTTCCTCATGTTGTGGTGACTCTCCAATAATAAAATGATTTTTGCTGCTACTTCATAACGGTAATTTTGCTAATGTTAAGAATCTTCATGTAAGTATCTGCTATGGAGGGTATATTTTCATTACTACAAATTGAACATAATGAAAGAATAGTAATTCATCACAAAAACAATATGTGAGGACTGAGCCCCGGTGGCATAAGTGGTCATGTGCGGGACTGTGGCCCGCGGGCTTGGCAGTTCAAATCCAGTGGCGGCTCTCAGGAGCAGTGCTGGGTAGCTCCCACAACCACCGAGGGCAGTGATGCCCTTACCCACCACAAAAACAATATGTGATCATACATTGTGAAATATTTAATCCTAGTTACAAATAAATGAAATGTTTTCTTAAAGCATGGTGTTGCACGGCTGTCTTCACAACAGGTACTCATATGTGGATATATCTGCATATGGGCAGACACGCCTGGAAATGAATAGGGAAATGGTGTCTTGGTTCCCAAGACCATCAGGATTATGTGTTTTACAATGGTCTTAGGAGAACCCTGATAAAGAGTCATTTAAATCCCCAAAAAAGACATGACCTGTAGGTTGAGAACCTCAGACCTAAGGCTTTCTGTGGCATAAGCCATCAACTGCTGATATTTAAGCGTGGGTTGGAATTGAACAACATTTTTAAAAGTCCGTGAGTGTCACAATACAATACTGTATATATCACGCTGGGGTTGAAATACCATCTCAAGAACAGGTTTGACATATTGGACACTAAAAAGTAAAGATCAGATGAGTTGTAAGCTGATTTAGAACATGCTATCTGGAAAAGCTGTTCGTGTTAGGTGTCCTTGAGTTGGTTCCAAACTTTAGCAACCCCATGCACAGTGAAATGAGACACTGCCCAGTCTGCACCATCCTCCTCCTATTCTTCAGCCCCTGGTTGCAGGCATTGTGTCCATTTCTCTCTTTGAGAGGCTTTCTGTTTCACTGCTCTTCCAGTTTGCCAAGCAGGATGTCCTTCTTCAGCAGTGGTCCTCAAACTGTGGGTCACAAACCCTTTGGGGGGTCGAACAACCCTTTCACAGGAGTCACCTAAGACTATTGGAAAACATATAAATATTTCACAATATATATAGTCACCTGTTGTTTTGTGACTGATCACTATGCTTTAGTTATATTTATTTATGTTCAATAATGAAAATGCATCCTGAATATCAGATATTTACATTATGATTCATAACAGTAGCAATATTACAATTATGAAGTAACAGCAAAGACAATTTTATGGTTAGGGGTCAGGGCTGTGGTGTTAGGAAGATTGAGAACCACTGTTCAATAGAGACTGGTCTCTCCTAACAACATATCCAAAATATGTAAGACAAAGTATCACCATCTTTGCTTTTAAGGAGCATTCTGACCTCATTACTACCAATACAGATTGATTTGGCAGTCCATAGCACTTTTAATGTTTTTTGTAGCATTGACATTCAAATGCATCAATTCTTTGTTCTGCCTCATTCAGTGTCCCACTTTCATAGTCATATGAGACAATTAAACATACTGAAAATACTATGAGTGGGCTAGGCACACCTCAGTCCTCAAAATAGCATCCTCACTTTTCAATTCTTTAGAGTATTGACCACTAGAACTCTTGTGCAGCAGATTTACCCAGTACAATGTCTTTTGATCTGGACTGCTGTTTTCAGGATCATTGATTGTAGATACAAGCAAGATACAATTCTTGCCAACTTTTGTCCATGTATTATAACATAGCCTATTGGTCCAGTTGTGAGAATTTTGGTCTATTCCACATTGAGTTGTAATCCACATTGGACGTTGCAATCTTCAATCATAAAAAACTGCTTCAAATCCATCTAATTTTCTACATGCAAGATTGTTTCCTGCATATCAAAGCTGTTAGTAAGCCTTTTCAATCCCTAAGCCACATTATTATTTATATAATCCAGTTTCTCTGGTGACTTAGTATAGAGAATGAATAAGTATGGGAGGAAGAGACAGTCCCAATGAACACCTTCCCTGATTATAACCCAGGCATGATGCCCTTGTTCTAGTCACACAACTGTCTCTTGATCCTTGTACAAGGTCTATATGAGCTCAATGAAGTGTTCAGAAAATTCCATTCTTCTCAAAGTTATCAATAATTCATTATGATCCACACAATCTCATGCCTTTGCAATGTCAATAAAACACAAATACAAATATATCTGATATTCTCTGCTTTGAGCAAAGATTCATCTGGTATCAATTATGTTATTTTTTGTTTCGCATCCTTTTCTGAAACTGATCTGAACCTCAGACAGCTCTCTCTCAAGGTACTGATGCAAATGTTGTTGCCTAATGTTAAATAAAATTTTACTTGCATGTGGAATAAATTAAATTGCTCTTTAATATGAGCATTCTGTTAGGTCACCTTTCTTCAGAATAGATACAAATATAAATCTTTTCCAGGCAGTTGGCCAAGTAGCTATATTTCAAATTTCCTGGTATAGAAGAGTGCAAATTGTTGAAACATTTCGATTGACATTCCATCAACTTCTGTAGCCTTGTTTTTGGCATATGCTTTTACTGCAGCCTGATCATCTTCTTTCCGCACCATTGGTTCTTGCTTCTATAAGACCTTCTAAAATAATGGAATGTCAATTAGTTCATTTTGAACAGTGACTTTCTATATGCTTTCAATCTATTCAATGTTTCTTGTATTGTTCAATATTTTGCCCACAAACTGTTTCAATATTGAAACTTGAAGCTTAATTTTCATTTTCAGTTATCCTTGTTTCAGATAGTCTGAACACACTCTTTCTTTTTGGCTTTCTAACTCTAGATATATAAATATTGTATTATAATATTTAATTTGTCTTCTTGAGTTTCCTTTTTAATTTTTCCACATGTCTATTAGTTTGTTATACTGTTGTGGTTTGTGTGTTGCTGTCATGATGAAGTTATGTCACTGATATGTCAAATGCCAGCAAGTCACCCAAAACAGATAGGTTTCAGCAGAGCTTCCACACTAAGAAAAATAAGTTAGTTTCAGAACACTTCATTTTTCTCAGCCTGAACCCGTACATCAACCAAAATCTGTTCAAACAGATGAAAGGGACACTGCATAGTTTAAAACCTGTGAAAGTGTGCATCAGAGTTGTATTCTTGCATGACATTTATGCAATCTCTATGTTGAGAAATCATGTGAAACGCTAGACTATATGAAAGAGCAGTGTCAAGATTGGAGGAAGGATGATTAACAGCCAGTGTTATGTAGATGAAAGCCTTGTAAGCTGAAAATGAAGATGATTAAAGACATCTACTGATGAAAATCTAAGACTACAGTCTTTAATATAGATTACAACTCAGTTTAAAGAAAATAAAAATTCTTACAACTGGACCAACAGAAGACATCATGATGATCAATAGAGAAAAGATCAAAGGATTTCATTTTACTTTTATCCACAACCAAAGCTCATGGAAGCAGCAATCAAGAAATAAAATGAATTGCATTAAATAATTCTGCAGCAAAAAACCTCTTTAAAATACTGAAAAGGAAAGAGTTTGCCTTGAGAACTTGGGTGCACCTTAACCAAGTTATGTTACTTTCAGTTGCCGCATGTGGATGTGAAATCGGGATCATGAAACATTGATGAATATGAATTATAATATTGGCAAAAAATTATTAATATTGAAAATTCCATGGTCTGCAGGGGAAAAAAATCAAATCTGTCTTGGAGGAAAGAGCCAGAATGCTTCTTAGAAGCTGGGATAGAGAAAACTCTCTCACATAAATGGACATGCTCTCAGAAAGGATGAGTCCCCCAAAAAGGGCATCATGCTTGTGACAGTAGAGAGTTATCAGAAAAGAGAAAAGTAGTAAACAAGATTAATTGAAACAGTGGCAACTAAAATGAACTCAATGCATGTTAAAAGGTCCAGAATGGCCAAAGAGGGCCCACAAGTAATGCCCAGTTAAGAACAAACACTAGAAGTCAATGGCACAATAGTTTTAATTTACAATAATTGAGTGTGTGTGTGTGTTCACGTGGATACATGTAACCAAGATGGCTATGTTTGTGAGCACTTGATTCTGCTGGTTGTCTAGTGGCAAGGAATGAAGAATGACTTTTGTTAAACATATTTTATGTTTTTTCCATTTGTAACATGTTTCAGAATTCTCTCAGACCAATTTGATGCTGAGTTTTAGAATGTATCTTAAAAGATGAACCCATATAAACATAATCACACCATTATAACTTTATGCATTGTATTTTCTTTAATAATTTACTTTTTTACCCAAATTGTTATAATTTCTGTGTGTATGTACATATACACATACACACCCAATTTGGGTCCCCAATCTGTATACCCTCTCATTTATAGTGATGTAATTTTTAGTTCTTTGATGCCTGATCCCTTCAGCACCTCGTGGTCACCTAGGCTTGTGTGCTTCTTTCATGTGGGCTTTGTTGCTTCTGAGCTAGATGGCTGCTTGTCTGCTTTTAAGCCATTAAAACCCCAGATGCTATATCTTTTGATAGCCAAACACCATCAGCGTTCTTCACCACAATTGCTTATATATATTTGTCGTCAGTGATTGTGTTGGGAAGGTGGGCATCATGTAATGCTAATTTAATAGAGCAAAGCGTTCTTGCATTGAGGAAGTACTTGAGTGGAGGTCCATTGTCTATCTGCTCTCTTAATACAAACCTTATAAGTATATTCATGTATATCTATTTCTCTATCAACACATATAAAGATGTTCACCTATGTACATACCTATATTTATACTACTTTAAATACCCTTTCCCTCCCCTCTAGTTCTTTCCTCTAATTCCTTTTGCTTTCCCTCTGTCCCACTATCATATTCAGTTTCCATTTGTGTTTCAGTATTTTCTCTCTGTTACATTACTTTTGATCAATCCCTATCAGGTTTCTCACAACACCTTGCTACTGATTTTGGATTTCTTGTGATTCCCTTGTCCCTGGAATAGTCAACACCCCTCTCTCTCCCCACCTCCCTACCTTCCATGCCTGCCCTCCCCCCCAGGAACCTTTACTCTCATTGTTTTCTCCTCCAGAGTGTTCATCCAGCCTATCTCATCTGGATAGACTTGAAGAGATAATGGTATGTATCAAAAATAAATAGGACATCTCAAGATGAATTGACAAAAGAAACCAGCAATGCTTCCTCCCCTCCCACTATCATGATCCTAATTCTACCTTACAAATCCAGCTAGACCAGGGAATGTACACTGGTACAGATAAGAGCCAGAAACATGGGAAATTCAGGAAAGATGATCCCTTCAGGACCAATGATAAGAGTGGTGTTATCAGGAGGGTAGAAGGAGGCTGGAGTAGAAAGGGGGGACCAATTGCAGTGATCTATATATAACCTCCTCTCTGGGATATGGAAAACGGGGAAGGGGGTGAAGGGAGACAATGGACTGTGTTCAATATGACAAAACAATAATAATTTTTAATTTATTAAGGATTCATGGGGGAAGGGAGGGGGGCAGGAGATAAAATACAAGGAGCTGATACCGGAGGTTTAAGTAGAAGGAGGATGTTTCGAGAATGGTGATGGCAACAAATGTGCAAATGTGGTCTGCATAAAATTGATGTATGTATTGAGTGTGATACGAGTATATGAGCTCCCAATAAAATGACTAGAAAGAAAGAAATTATATAACAATTGTCTTTTTTTCTAAGTGGCACCATTCAGAAAAATGAAAATGTAAGTTTATGTAGGAATGCTCATGTTTGGAGAACCTAGGTTTAAAGTATATAAGGCAATTTTGTATTATTTCTTTGAATTCAGAAAATTCAGAATTTAATCTCAGGTCTCATGCTTAGTAGACATATGTCTTAATGCACAATATATTTTCTCAAAGCTTCAAATTTTGTATCTGTGAAATGGTGACACAAATAGCTCACTTAATTAGTTACTCTAATAAAGGACTCGATCTAATTTTGTTGTGCATCTTCAATTTGATTTGCATTCAGTCAACCTTTATGGCAGTTTTACACTGTCCTATAGAATCAGCTAAGCTTGGTGCAGTCTGCTCATTAAATCTTTGTGGAGTGGTGGCCAGTGGTTTCAAAACAACTGCCCTTGGTTAGCAACCAAACAGAAACCGTTTGCTCATACAAAGTGTTTCATAAATTGAATATTTGTTTTGCGTTACCACAGTACCTTCCCACCAGTTGTCTGTCAGTGTGTGTGTGTGTGTGAGTGTTTGCATGTTTATGGGATGGCTTGTTTGTTCTTTCAAAGACCAATAGGGTCATCTAAAGTGAAGAGGTTCCAGAAAAGCTTTAATGTGCTATACACTTCTGAGGAATAAATCACTGAAAGTTTTACAGATAACATCTAAATACTGTTAGATGGTGAAAATCTCATGAATAGAAGGTGAATATTGTCAGACATAGTACCAGAAGAAGGATTTCTCATATTTTTTAATTAAACCATTTTATTGCGGGCCCTTCCAACTCTTATTACAATCCACACTTACATCCATTGAGTCAAGCACATTTATATATTTGTTTCTCTCAATGTTCTCAAAATATTTGCTTTCTACTTGACTCCTGGTACCCACCCCCATTTCCCCCTCCCTTCTTGCTCTCCCCTCCCCCATGAACCTTTGATAATTTATAAATGAATATTATTTTGCCATATCTTACATCATCCGAAGTCTCCCTTAACCTACTTCTCTGCTGTCCATCCCCCAGGCAGAAGATTATGTGTAGATCCTTGCAATCAGTTATCCATACCTGTTCCACCTTCCCTCCACCCTCCCATTATCAGCCTTCTCACCACTGGTATTCAGGGATACTTCTGTCTTGGATCCTCTGTGTTTCAAGTTCCTATCTGTACCAATGTGCATCCTTCAGTCCAGGTGGATTTGTTTGTAAGGTAGACTTGGGATCATGATTATGGGGTGGTTGGGGGTGGAGAGGAAGCATTTAAAAACTAGAGGAATATTGTATGTTTCGTCATTGCTACATTTCACCCTGACTACATTGTCGCCTCCCTGATCCTTCTGTGAGGGAACATCCAGT
The DNA here is from genome assembly GCA_004026705.1 of Nesogale talazaci. Classification (NCBI taxonomy): domain Eukaryota; kingdom Metazoa; phylum Chordata; class Mammalia; order Afrosoricida; family Tenrecidae; genus Nesogale; species Nesogale talazaci. The sequence continues at coordinate 10,504 of PVJH01002243.1, read as the reverse complement.
TGCCTATAGATGAGCTTTGGATTCACTAATCTGCACTCGCCCTCATTCACAATGATGTGATTTTTTGTTCTTTCATGCCTGATAGCTAGTCCTCTCAAAACCCTGTGATCACCCAAGCGGCTGTGCTTCTTCCATGTGGGCTTTTCTGTTTTCAGCTAGATAGCTCCTTGTTTATCTTCGAGACGTTAAGGCCCCAGACTGGTAACTGGTCACCATCAGGTTTCTTCTCCACTTTTGCTTATGCCTCATCTTTGTCTACAGCAATCGTGTTGGAACACACTGGTGTACTTCTTCCATGTGTGCTTTGTTTTTTCTCAGTTAGATGACCACGTTTTTATCTTCAAGTCCTTAAGATCCCAGGCACTATATCTTTTGATAGCCAGGCATCATCAGCTTTCTTCACCAATTTTGCTTATGAACCCACTTTGCCTACAGTGATTGTGTTAGGAAGGTGATTATCTCAGACTGCCAAATTATGAGAACAAAGTGTTCTTGTGTTTGCGAAGTACTTGAGTAGGGGCCCACTGTCCATGTGTTACCTTAATAATAACTCTATAAATTTATGTACATAGATTTATTTCCCTTTTGTTGTATATAAATATATTTACATATGTATATGACTCCTTTGCCTTCTACTTCTTTCCTCTGTTTCTTTTTTTCCCCCTCTATTTCTTTTTGCGTTCCTCTTGTCCCACTATCATATTCAGTCTTTATTTGTGTTTCAGGAATTCCTCTCAGCTACACAGTCCTTGATCCAGTCATGCCAGATCTCCTACACCCTCCTCGCCATCAGTTTTTGGTCACTTGTTTTTCCCTTGTCCTGGGTTTGTTAATACCCACTCACTTTCCCTCATCTCCCATGTCCCTCTGGTATTTTCATAAAATTGTTCTTTTTTCTAGCTTGTTTATCCAACCTATCCCTTCCAGATAGACATGTAGCAATAATAATAAGCTCCAACATGAGACAATAAGTAATAAACCAATAGCTACAACAACAGCAACTAAGAGCAACAACATCAACAACTACAAAGCCTATAAATATTTCAAGGTGTATTTGCCATCCTTTACAAGTGTTTTCCAGTTGAGTCTGATGGGACACCTCAAGCTGGCCCCACAGTGTATATTTGGTACTCCCTGAGGACTTCATTGATCTCTTCCCCTTGGTGCTCTGTTGCACACCCCCAGTGCCTGATTCCCACATGGTGAGCACAGGGTGGATTCAATACCTACTGTGTGCCTCTAGTGTTGTCCCTCATGGTGCTATGGGTCTGTGAGGAATGTTGTGCCTCAAGGTGAGGTCAGCCCCGTGGTCCTCTCTGTACATTGGGTCCTCTGAGCAGAAATATAGTACGCAGGATTTGGTAGGCCACGATGTGCTTCACCCTTTTTCCCTCTCCCCTGGTGACTCCAGTGTGCTATGATCAGACTAGTCCATCTCCTTGAGCTGTAATTACAGTGCTGTCCTCTGAAGTTCATTCTTCTATGGGTGTGGGGTGTTGGTGCTATCCACGTAGTGGGATCAACACCTCAGGCCTCTCTATTGGTTCCCTACTTCTTGTCAGTGTGTTGCATTCTTGTCCTGGGGCACCAGGTTGAAGTCTGGTCCCTCTTTCCCTGGGGAGATATAAAACACATCCTCCCCTTGGGTGGTTTAGTGCCCTGTTCCTCCATCTACCCATGCATTTTTTTATTTCCCCTCCTTTTCAGTGAACTATCATAGATATCCCTGAGCTTAGTCTGGTCCCTCCATATTACCTGGAACTTACCCCAGGGTCAAATGCATACAGCAGGTTCTTCCCCATGTCCCCTTTGGATTTTTTTTAAACTTACCGCAGCAGACTTATGTTGTACTTGTCCTTTTGTACTTGGCTTACTTCACTTAGCATGATTTCCTCTAGTTCTTCCCATGCGTCAATGTGCTTCATGCATTCATGACTGCTTTTTAGGGATGTGTATTACTACATTGTATATATGTACTGCAGTTTTTTAATCCATTCATCTGTTGATGGAAATCTGGGTTGTTTCCAACTCTTTGTGAACTGTGCTGTGAGGAACACTGGAGCACAGATGTCTGCTCATGGTTTTTCCCTTGCCTTCTCTGAGTATATCCCCAGTAGGGGGCTTGCTGGATTGTATGGTAGCTCAACTTCCAACTGTTTTAGATATTACCAGATTGATTTTCATCGTGACTCTACAGGTCCATCAGCAGAAGATGAGAAGTCTTATCTCTCTGCAGCACTTCAAGCACTTGTTGCTTTCTGATTTCTTGAATCGGGCTAGCTTTGAGCATGTTAGGTGGTATTTCATTGGTTTTTGTTTATTTGTATTTCTCTTGTGGCAAAATCTGGAACATTTTCTCATAAATTTTTGGCCATTTGGATTTCTGCCCTTGAGAAACTTCTGTTCAAATTTTATCCACCTGCTGAGTGGAAAATTGTGGGTTTTTTTCCTTATTGTAAGATAGCAGAGTATTGTAGGTTTTAGTAATAAGGCCTCTGATGTGTCATTGCTAAAGATCTTTTCCCATTCTCTAGTCTCTCTTATTACTGTCTTGGCAAATTCTTTCAATGAACACAAGTGTTTTATTTTTAGTATATATCACTGGTCAATTTGTCTCTTCTGTGTTTGTATCCTTCTCTATTTCCAATAGCCTATATATTTTTCGAGTCATAATTCTCAGATGTGTTCCAATTCCCTCATTGATAGTTCTAATAGATTTGAGTTTCACCTCTAAGATCAGTCTTAGCTTTAGGTACTTAAAATATGACCGAGGAAGACCTGCCTTCTCAAAGCGCTGTAAAACTACAGCTGTTGAGTCTATGGTGGGCTCATGGACTCAGAGCAACTCTGTTGGTCATTCCAGAACTTCCCCTGGGAGTTTCTGAGGCTGCCACTCTTTACTAAAGTAGGAAACCCCTTCTTTCTCCCATGGAAAACCTGGAGTTTTCTAACTGTGGACCCTGAAGTTTGCATCCCAAGTTGTAACCACTATTCCACCAGAGTGCCTACTCTCAAAATACAGTTTCCCAGAAGGATGAAGAGAGAGTAATGCCTGTGGGAGTCAAGTTCTTTGGAATTTCATTTGCTGATAATCTGCAGACATTAATTATTGATCAGAAATTATTTTATACAGAATGTGAATCTAGAGAAACCAGGATTGTCAAAAATGAAATAGAGTCCATAGTGGTTGAAATTGTTATTGTCCATTTTGAACCAGAAAAACCCTATGTTTAACAATACAGGAATTACAAATGTAAGGGGAATAATGTGGTTTTTATGATAAAAAAGGACATTTCCAGATTTACCTTAAAGTACAATGCTGCATTTATAGGATCATATTTATCTGCATATAAAGAAATATAATCAATAAAACTACTGTCCAAATTTATGCATAAACCACTGAAACTACTGATGAAGAATTTGATGAATTCTCCCACTATCTTCACTCTGAAATGTATCAACCATGCTGTGGCAGTCATGTGCTTATGTTAATTTTTTTATTAAAATGTCGGGGTGTAGTCTAGCCATTAATATGGAGATAGTCATTGAGTAGCCAAAGAGGCCTCTATGTGGGCATGACTTCCTTCTGAGACTTCTGGGAAATCTTGTGATATTTCCCTCATCAAGATGAGAAGCTATCTTCCCCAGTTGTTGGGAGTTAGTCTCAGAGACTATGAACCACAAACAAGACAAGATGGCAGCATCCGAGAAGCTGGAGGAGCCGGCGGAGAGACCACACGGCTTTGCCATGATGGAGCCAGACCTCTGAAGCTGGGGCAGCCACATGGAGACCTCTGCCAGAGATGAGTTACTTTTCCTATTGATGGACCCTGAGCCCTGGAAGCGAGGAGCCATGTGGAGACCCCTGCCAGCACCAGGATTCTGCACCCACTGACCTGTGACTTTGTAAGTCAGAAGGAGGCTTTATAGACTGATTTTGGGCATATGGATTAATATCAGACTTATGACTTTGAACTGGACTGGGCTCAATGTCCTGTTCCTCTTGTATATAAACCCTTTCCTTATATCCATATGTGTGTCTTTGAAATTTGTTCCTCTAGTCTACCCAGACTGACACACGTGCAAACAAGTTGCTTTGATACTTCTGGGCAGTTGCAATCAAAAGTTGGTGGGAAAAAAGAGGACAGGGCAATATTTGGAAAATATGGATGAGATAGAGACAAAACTGGAGATAGCATGAAAAGAGTTTTTCAAGTCCAAGCACTTCTTCATCAAAGATACCTTTTTCAACAATATAAAAGTGGACTTAGAATACCCAAAATCAAATTGTGGGGGGAAGTGGGGAGGTAATGGGGATCTGCTAATGAGGAGTACAAGAAGGAAAGTATGTTTTAATATTGATTTTGGTACTAGTTGAACAATTTTCTTCAATGTGATTGCACTGTGGAATGGTATGATATCTGGATTAGCTCCAAATGAAAGTTTTTAAGAAAGAAAGAAAATTTCAAAATGCAACTGAAGAAGACACAGTGAGCAATTATAATCAAATAAGAAAAAAATTAGAGTTATAAAATTAAAAATGATCATACTCAGCATATCTGAAATTGAAATAAAAAAAGAAAGACAAATTTGAAATCTCAAGTTGCAAGCTTGAAGGATGTCTATGAGCAAAATATTGAATGAATCTAGAAGACTCAAAAAAAAAGGAGTAAGGATCTTTCACCCCCCCCTAGCTGCAGCTTCAGTGCTGACCTCCAAGGCAAGCTCCCCTGGTGGAGAGGTGGCTGTTCCTGTAGTTGGGATTGGCATCGTGTTCTCAGACACCTCCACTGATTCCCCACGCTATGCCATCATGCGGCATTCACATTCTGGGTCACCGGGTTTAAGTTTGGTCCCTCTTTTCCTGCGGAGAAAGCTGATGGTGCCAGCTATCAAAAGATATAGTGCCGGGGGTCTTAAAGTCTTGAGTAAACAAGCATCCATCCAGCTCAGGACCAACAAAGTCCATAAGGAAGAAGCACACCAGCCTGTGTCACCACAAGGTATTGAAGGGAACTGGTGCCAGGCATCAAAGAATTAAAATTGTATAATTATAAATGGGGAGGAGTATAGACTGGGGACCCAAATTCCATCAATAGATGAAGCAACATCTTCTAACAGAAGGTTGCCAGGAGGAGATGGGCCAGTTAGGGTACAGTGAAGTAGCAATGAAATGTGCAACTTTCCTCTAGTTCTCAAATGCTCCCTCCCACCCACTATCATGATCCCAATTCTACCAGACAAATCCAGCTAGATCAGGGGTTGTACACTGGAGTAGAAAACAAGGGGAATTTAAGATAGATGATCCCTTAGGATTAATGCAGGGATCTACATACAACCTCCTTTCTGGGGCACAGAGAAGAAGGAATTGGATGAAGGGACACATTGGATAGTGTACAGTGTGAAAAAGTAATAACAATTTGTAAATTTTTAAAGCTTCATGGGTGGGGAGAGGGGGTAGGGAAGGGAAATATGGGGAGCTGATACTGGGGGCCTAAGTGGAAAGAGGATGTTTTGAGAGTGATGATGACAACAAGTGTGCAAATGTGGCCTGCATACAATTGATGCATGTATAGATCATGAGGGGAGGGGTATGAGCCCCTAATAAAATGATTCTTAACAAAAGACAGTAGGAGGAGTTTATACCAAGGGCTCCAATGGAAAATATTTGGAAATGAATATGGCAATATGTATACAAATATGTTTGATACAAATAATGTATTGAATGTTATAAGAGCTTTAAGAGCCCCCAATAAAATTATTGGGAAAAAATTTTAAAAAAGAGAAAAAAGACCGGGTCAATGTGTCAAAAGAACTAGTCAAGTCCTACCGTGGTCACCAAAACAAAACAAAAAAAGAACTAGTCGACATTCAACCATGGCAAGTGGTAGTATATAAGCAAATACCGATGCTACTGAAGAAAGAAATAGAAGCTTAGATAAAAATATTACACATAAGTAGAGATCCAATAATTGAAGAAATATCTTCTGAAATGTTTCACCAAGCTGATCAATCACTGGAAAGACCCATTCCTCTATGCCAAGAAATTTAGAAGACAGTTTCCTGGTCTGTGTATTTTCCTGTATTTGTAACCATTTCAAAGAAAGGTGACTCAGCATAGTATGCAACTATAGAACAGTATGACATACAAGTAAGATGTTTCTGAAGATCACCCAACAATAGTTGCATCAGTGCATTGGCAGGGAGCTTGTAGAAGTTCTGGCAGGATTCTAAAAGGACGTGGAACCATGGATATCATTGCTGATACCAGATTAATCTTGGCTGAATCTTGGAGAATACAGGAAAAATGATTACTTGTGTCTTATGCAAAAACACACAACTCTGGGAATCATAACAGACTATGTATAGACTTGAGATGAACTGGAATGCCAGAACATTCCATTATGCTCACATGGAACTTTTATATAGATTGAGTCAGTGGTGTTAGCAGAATAAGAGTATATGCCATAGTTAAAAGTCAAGAAATGTGTGTCAGGATTGTATCCTCTTATCATACTCATTCATTGTATGTTGAGCAAATAATCTGAAAGCCTGTATGATTTGAAGACAAAATGGAATATCAGGATTGGAGGATGTTTTAACAATCTTCCATATGTGGGTGATACAATTTTGCTTGCTCAAAGTGAGAAGAACTTGAAGCACTTGCTGGTAAAGATCAGGATTGCAGTCTTCAGCGTGGATTACAACCCAATAGAAAGAATACCAAAATCCTTACTACTGGACCGCTAGGTAATATTATAATAAGTGAAAAAAATGGAAGATATCAAGTATTTAGTCTTGCTTGGTGGCACAATCAATTTTCATGAAAGCAGCAGTCAAGCAGTCAAATAAGACATTGTATTGGAATATTCTACTGCACTGGATCTCTTTAAAGTGTTGTAAAGCAAAGAAGTTACTTTAGAGACTGATTCCTAATCCCAACCATAGTATTTTCAATTGTCTCAAATCCATGTGACAGTTGAACATTGAATAAGGAAATCATAGGAAGCAGTGATTCATTTGGACTTTGGTACAGGCTAAGAATATTTACAGTATTGTGGACTGTCAAATGGACACACAAGACTGTTTTGGAAAAATATGACAGCTAGAATACTACTTAGAGGCAAGAAGGGCAAGACTTCCTCTCAGGTACTTAAACCATGTTATCAGGAGAAACTAATCCCTAGAGGATGACAATATGCTCGGCAGAGCAGAACACCAGAGAAATAGTGGAAGGCTGCCAGTAAGATAGATTGATTCCACCACTGCAACAATGGGCTGGATATATAAAAAAGCATTTAAAAAAATAAAAATAAAAAAATAAAAAAGCATTTGAGGATGGTAGGAGATCAGACAGTATTTAGTTATTTTTTTACATAGTGTTACTATCAGTTGTAGTTCACTCCATGGTACCTAACAGCAACGTAGTGCATTGTGACTAGTTTTTAAAGTCTACTAGTGTATATTGAACAAGCCAGGAGGTGTGGAGTTCAGATATCACCCAATTTCTTCTTTCTAGTCATTCCAAAGTATTTAGTTGTATATATTGTATTATCTGAAGAAGAAAAAATTATTTAAACCACTTTCATTATAACTTGATGGTTATTAAGATAAAACACTAAACACAATATTAAAAGCATATTGTTTTCCTAGAGTGTTCTCTGTACATACTCTTAAAAAACCCCATCTGAAAGGTTGGAGTCTGGTTGGCATTTTAAATTTGCAAGTAGGAAAGTTTTGCCTTTTGGTATTTTCCCACCTTTACTTTTATATCCTGAAAATCTTTAAGATTCTTCAAAGAATTCCCTTCTGAACAATAGGTCAAACATTTACAGGTGGCTGATTTTGTTTTCCGAGTCTGGAGTCTGAATGTTATGAACTTGGATAGAGCTCATTAAAGCTTTCTTTCTGCCTTTCATTATAAAAAGCCCAAGCGACAGTACTTGAAAAACAGCCTCTGGCTAAATATTATTGAAATCCAAAGGCCAGTAAGTGAAGAATCATTTGCTGGTCAAATCTATATTAATCTAACTTGTTATATTGTCTTAACAACTTTCTCAAGGGTGTATTTCTGTTACTGAAAATATTCATTCCAATAAACCAAACATACTCTATCTACTTAAGTTAGTGTGCTTATTTAGGTCAATTTCATAATTGTTCTAGTGAAAATAATCCCTATGTGGTCCATCTTGGCCAGACTGTAGTTTATCAGATAGTGCAGTAGAGTCTGTTTAACATTGAATACTAATGGACTTGGGAAGCACAGACTTTCCATTATTTAACATTGACATAGTGTCAGAGGTGACAGTAATTTGATATGAGTCAAAATCTCACTATGTGAAAACAAATAAAAACAACTAAAAAATTGCAAGAAATTATTTATAAGCGACTTAAATGATGTCTATTTTAATTCCATATAATCAAAATATAATAACATCCAAGGAGGCTTTGAATTTCCTGTCCTTTATTATTAATCATGCACAATGATCATTTTGTTGTTTCTATAAAGGGTAGAATATTTGTATCACTGTTATCACCCTTCTTTGCAATTTAGAAAAATAAAACACTAACATTGAGTGGATTCTGATTGCTTGCATTTCCTTTGAACATAGTGTAAATTCTCCACAGGCTTACAAGTCTATAAATCTTTTTGAAAGCTATCAGATAATCCTTTCACATATAGTAACTAGTGCAAATTAAAGTGATGAAGGAGCAAAAAGCTGAATAGAGAATTTCAGCGTGTTGCATAATAAAACAGTGTAGAGTATAACGATGAAATGTGAAAACACATGACACTGAAAAACTGAAAATACAGAACACATTCTGTATCTGGAGATGAAAAAAAGGACCAATTAAGAGAAGGTGGAAGTCATACATGAAGTCTTCAAAAAAAGAAGAGAAAAAGAAAACACAAAAGAAAAAATGGTAGCTATTTACTTCATAGTGGCTACTTCATATAATAAAGAATTGATAGTGTTAAAACAAGACATCTAAGATGCACTGAAGGAATCAGTGAAAAATAAAGGTGAAATATTTCACAAATTTGATGAAGCACCAGAAATGTTCTTTGGAAAACAGACATATGGCCTATTGAAAGAGATCCATATCTGTGCCCACTTTATTTTAAAAAAAAAGCTGGCCTGACTGAGTGAGAAATTATCAAACACCTGAACAACTTCATTAATGTTTCATGCAAGAAACATTTTGCTGAAGATAATTCACAAATGATTAGAACAGTACAACAACACTAAGCTGAGGGAAATGCAAGCTAGATTCAAAAGGTGATGGGACTGGAGAGATATTATTGCTTGCAATACATGTATCTTAGCTGAAATCAGTAAATGCCACAAAGGTCTACTTGTGCTTTATTGACTATACAAAGACATTCAACTGTATTGATCATACCAAACTATGGATAAAAAATTATTACAGAAAACAATTGTTTTCATGCACTTTCTACTGATTAAGAGGCAGATGTGGGAACAGAATAAACAAATACTGGATGATTTAAGCTCAAGAAATATATGCACTAGGATTATATCAATCACCATACTTACTCAATCTGTATACCAGCAATAATTTGAGAAGCTGGAGTGTACAAATTAGAACACAAAATCATGGGTAGAGGAAAATTCATTAACTAGTTGAAATAGATGAATTCAATGAAATAACAAGTTGAAATCTTGTTTTCTGTTAGGGTTGATAATTTGAAGCATTTGATGAATTAAGATCAAGGACTGCAGTTTTCAATATGAATTAAAAATCAATGTAAAGAAAACAAAAATCATTACTACTGGACCAAAAGACATCACCATGAGAAGTAGAGAAAATATTGAAGCTATCAAAAATTTAATTTTGATCCATAATCAGTAATCATGAAAGCAGAATTAAAAGGTTACATGACATATTGCATTGGGTCAATCTGCTGGATAAGAATTCTTCAAAGTGTGGAACAACCTGGGTGTCCTTTTGAGGACTAAGGTGCACCTGATGAACGCTATGGTAGTTTCAATCACTTCATATGTACATGAGAGTCAAACAGAAGATTTGAAGCATTTTAATTACTGTGTTGGTAAAGAGTATCAAAAGCACCAGACTTCTAGAAGAACAAATACATCGACCTTGGGAAAACAAGAATGCTCCTTAAAAGTGAGGAGGCAGTACTTCTCTACTATTATTGACCAATCACTGGGAAAAGAAATCATTCTTTGGAATGGAAAAATTCAGTCAAAAACGAAGACTCAACAAGCTGAGTTGACATTGTGACCTCAAAAATCAGTTCAAAAATAATAACAGTTGAGGTGCTAAAACTATCAGGCAGCAGGCATCAAAGAACAAAAATCAAAATCAATGGACCAAATAACACCCGATATCGCTGAAGACAAATGGGTACAGAGGCAAACAAAAAGATGGTGCCCAGCTACCAAATGACTGAATGTCTAGAGTCTCAAAGACTTGAAGATAACTGAGTTGCCATTCAGCATGGAGACAGCAAAGTCCACAT